>SOPF01027420.1:63185-109245 GCA_012979155.1 Hypericum perforatum
TGTAGAGAAGTACATGTTGCCCCTCCTTGAAATCTTTTCTGACGATATGGGCATCATGTCTTTTTTTCGTTCTCTCTTTGTAGAGTCTCGAGCTCTCGAATGCTAAGTCACGCATTTCCTCCAACTCAGAAAGTTGGAGAATTCTGCGTTCACCAGCCTTTTTGTAATCGTAGTTAAGGGTCTTAATGGCCCAAAATGCTCGATGCTCAAGTTCTACAGGAAGATGGCAAGCCTTGCCATAAACAAGCCTATATGGCGACATTCCTATCGGAGTTCTGAATGCCGTACGATAAGCCCATAAGGCATCGTCGAGCTTGTTCGACCAATCTCTTCTAGCCGATCCAACTATCTTTGCTAAGATCTTTTTAAGCTCTCGGTTGGAAAGCTCAACTTGCCCACTTGTTTGGGGATGATAAGGTGTTGCCACCTTGTGTGTTACCCCATATCTCTTTAGCAGGACTTCGAATGGTTTGTTACCGAAGTGTGATCCTCCATCGCTGATTATTGCTCTTGGTACACCAAATCTCGAGAAGAGTTTCTTAAGGAATCGGATAACAACTCTGGCGTCATTTGTAGGTGACGCTAAAGCTTCTACCCACTTGGAAACATAGTCAACTCCAACCAAAATATACTTATTTCCATACGATGTAGGAAAAGGTCCCATAAAGTCCAATCCCCAAACGTCGAAGAGCTCAATTTCCAAAATTCCAGATAACGGCATCTCGTTTCTTTTTGAGATGTTACCCATCCTCTGGCAGCGATCACACTTTTCCACATAGGTACGTGCGTCTCTAAATATGTAGGGCCAATAAAATCCGCACTCAAATACCCTTGCTGCAGTTCTTGTTGCTCCATAATGACCTGAGTATGGAGTATTGTGACATTGCTCTAGAACATTTTCTATTTCCCAATCAGCAATGCACCGACGAAGCATCCCATCATTACATCTCTTAAAGAGGTATGGATCATCCCAAATAAACATTTGAGCATCCCTAAGGAATTTCTTCCTTTGAGGATAACTCAGGTTTGTAGGAATAATTTCTCCAACTAAAAAGTTGGCAAAATCCGCATACCATGGGGCTTCCACTCTACTTATTGTCATTATGATTTCATCAGGAAATTCTTCCTGAATCTTGCCATCTTTCTCCATTCCATCGCTTTTCTCTAAACGAGAAAGATGATCTGCGACAAGATTCTCAGCTCCTTTCTTGTCCTTGATTGACAAGTCAAATTCTTGAAGTAACAGAATCCAGCGCATCAAACGAGGCTTGGCATCTTGCTTTGAGAATAAATACTTCAAAGCTGCATGGTCGGTATAGACTATCACTTTTGACCCAAGTAAGTATGCCCTGAATTTATCACATGCATAGACAACCGCAAGTAACTCTTTCTCTGTAGTCGTATAATTTAGTTGAGCCCCTGCCAATACTCTACTAGCATAGTAGATGACATGTAGCTTTCCTTCTTTCTTCTGTCCAAGAACACAACTTAAAGCTAGGTCACTTGCATCACACATCAACTCAAATGGAAGTTTCCAATCCGGCGATGAAATAACCGGAGCTGTTACCAAAGCTTTCTTTAGGGCATCAAATGCCTTCTGACATTCCTCATCAAAGTTGAATGGTACTTCTTTCATTAATAAGTTTGTCAGAGGCTTTGCAATTAGAGAGAAGTTCTTGATGAATCTTCTATAAAAACCTGCATGACCCAGAAAGGCTCTAATTCCTTTGACTGTTGTTGGTGGATTCATCTTCTCTATCGCATCCGTTTTAGCTCTGTCTACTTCCATTCCAACTTTCGAAATCTTGTGCCCCAGAACTATTCCTTCATCCACCATAAAATGGCACTTTTCCCAATTGAGCACAAGATTCTTTTCCTCACATCTTTCCAAAACTTTGTCAAGATTTTCTAGACATTGATCAAATGTTTTCCCAAAAACAGAGAAGTCATCCATGAAAATTTTCATAATCTTCTCATTCATCTCCCAAAAGATAGACTCCATACAACGTTGAAATGTTGCCGGAGCACAACTTAATCCAAAAGGCATTCTGCGGTATGCAAAAATACCAAAGGGACATGTGAAAGATGTCTTCTCTTGATCTCTGGGATATATTGCAATTTGGTTGTACCCTGAGTAACCATCCAAAAAGCAATAGTAAGAATACCCCGCTATTCTCTCCAACATCTGATCAATGAATGGAAGAGGAAAATGATCCTTTCGTGTGGCATCATTTAATTTTCTATAGTCAACACACACTCTCCAACCGGTCACAGTACGTGTTGGAATGAGTTCCCCCTCGTCATTGATTACCACTGTCATTCCCCCTTTCTTGGGGACATAATGGATGGGGCTAACCCATTCACTATCCGAGATCGGATAAATAATTCCGGCTTCTAGGAGTTTGATCACCTCCTTCTTTACAACTTCCTTCATGTTAGGATTAAGTCTCCTTTGTCGATCTACCCTTGGTTTCGCTCCATCCTCCATGTGAATATGGTGCATCACAATCTCTGGGCTTATACCCTTAATGTCAGAAATTTGCCAAGCAATGGCCTTTATCCGCTTGTTTACTATTGCTAGCACCCTTTCCTCTTCATCCTTTGATAGCTTGTTTGAGATTATAATCGGTAATCTCCCTCCTTCTATTAAGAATGCGTATCTTAGATGCGAGGGTAACTCTTTTAATTCCAAGGATGGAGCTTTCACAATTGAGGGTGGAGTTCGATATTTCAACTGAATTTCCAATTCCTCAAGTAAACAATTCTTGTCAACTTCCTCCTTCACTTGTTCCCCATTCTGCACTTCTTCATGTGGTTCTTCTTCTTCTTCTGTATCCTCTATTTTCGAGATATTTTTCTTACAAAACTCGAGGATACAATCTTCCACAACATCAATCCTCATGCATAGCTCTTCATCAAGAGGATGACGCATAACATTATTCATTTTAAACTCAACTTTCTCCTTTCCTATTTGGAGGACCAATTTTCCATTATGAACATCAACCAACGCGTGTGCCGTGTTAAGGAACAGTCTGCCAAGAATCAGTGGGCAAAGCTTGTTCACAGGAAAATCAAGAACCACGAAGTCAACTGGAAAGATGAATTTATCTATCTTTACCAGGACATCCTCAACCACACCGAATGGCTTCTTTATTGTTTGGTCTGCCAACTGAAGTAGCATGGAAGTTGGCTTAACTTCACACAATCCTAGTTTCTGGAATGTAGATAAAGGCATCAAGTTGATACTTGCGCCTAAATCACATAAGCACTTGGAAAACTCGAGTTCACCTATAAAACAAGGAATAGTAAAACTCCCTGGATCTTTTAGCTTTGTAGGAAGATTTTTCGAAATTAGGGAACTACAATCAACTGTGAGGGCGACTGTCTCTTTGTCTTCCCACTTTCTCTTGTTTGTGACTAGTTCCTTTAGAAACTTGGCATAGTGCGGAACTTGATCTAGCATCTCAAGAAAAGAGACGCTTATCTGAATATCCTTCATTTTCTCCATAAAGCGGAGAAATTTCTCATCCATTCCCGACTTTCTCTTTACCCTTTGTGGATAAGGTAGAATGGGAATCATTGGGGGTGGTGATACGTAAACTTCTTCTTCTACCACAACTCTCTCTTCCACCACATCATCAACCTTTTCTTGGTCAAAGTCCACCACTTCACTTTCTTTAGCCTTCTTGTTGACTGTTTGAGATGCTAATTCTTTACCACTCCTCAAAGCGATAGCATTTACGTGATCTCTAGGATTTTCTTCAGTAGAACTAGGGAGTGAACCTGAAGCTCTTTGGGCATTTGCCTTTGCAATTTCCCCAAGTTGTATTTCCATGTTTCGCATGGCAGTTGATTGCCCCCTAAGGAATTGTTCCAAATTATTTTGCCTTGCCTCTTGGCTTGCTAAGGCCTTCAAGATTTGGCTTTGGTTAGTAGATGACTCTCCAGTCTGTTGGATAAATTTCTCTACCTTATCAAATCTTTCCTCTAAGGCCCCCATTCTTTCTCCCAAAAATCCACGTGGTTGAAAACCAGGTGGTCCTTGTTGTGGTGCACGTAATGGTAGTCCTTTATCAGGAACAATTGCCAGGTTATCGTCGTTGCTCCTATCTTTCCATGAGAAATTAGGATGATTCCTCCATCCAGGATTATATGTTGAAGAATATGGATTGTTCCCCATCCTGTTTCCTTCTTGTCCTTGACCACTAACAAAATTGACTGGCTCAGTTTGTTGGTTCATCATGGCACATTGACTAATGTCGTGGCCAATGTTGCCACATGCTTCACAATTTTGTTGAATAGCAACAGCATCAACCTTGCTACAGGTCAAGTCACGTAACTGTTTTGCCATTAAATCTACCTGAGCTCGTAATGCCGAGGAAGCATCAAGTTCAATCATTCCTCTCTTCTCACTTCGCTCAGTTAGTTCTCTAAGCTCTCTGACTGGCTGTTTTTTTCTCTCATTTGCGATTATTCTGTTTGTTGCTGCCAACTCTTCCAAAATATGGTAGGCTTCATCTCTTTCCTTTCTCAGAAAATTCCCATTAGAAGCAGCATCTACAGTTCCCATTGTTGTCGGTGAAAGGCTAAAATAAAAAGTTTTAAGCAAGGTCTCCTTCGATAAACCATGGTGTGGGCAACTCCTCTGCAATCCCTTAAATCTCTCCCAAGTTTCACTCAAAGAATCTCCTTCATATTGTTCGAAATTTGTGATCTCCTTGACTAACTTACTTGTCCTTGAGTATGGGAAATATTGATCCAGAAAAGCATTTGCAAGTTCAGCCCAAGTAGTTATTGGAGTATCCTTGAGTTGCTTATACCACAGTTTGGCCTTGTCCCTAAGCGTATATGGAAACATTCTTATCTTAACGACATCATCCGGAACTCCTTGATACTTGAAGTTATCAGCTAATTCCATGAAATTTCCAAGATGGTCATTTGCGTCTTCATTAGGTAATCCATAGAACTGACTTGATGCTTGAAGCATATGAATCACGGACGTCTTAATTTCAAAGTGATCAGCTTCAATAGCTGGATGCTGGATTCCTGTTCTTGCTCCTTCATATGTCGGTCTTCCATGGTCCAATAGAGATTGTCGAGGTGCTTGAGCCTCAGCTCCTTGTCCTTCTTGTCGTTGATCCATCCTTTCTTCCCTTAACTTCTTACGCAATGTCCTTTCAAATCGAGTAATATCCACTTCAAATTCTAATGGAAGATTTTTAGTGGATCTGGTTAAGGGCATGCACGTAACTTGTTTTGCAAGTAACTAAAAAAATTATCCCTAATTTTTTTGTTTTTTTTTTATTTAAACAAAAATTAAAATTTCCTAACCAAGTTCGTTCACTAAATTGAGCACTATTTACTCAGTTTCCCCGGCAACGGCGCCAAATTTGATTCACTTCTTTCAGTAGTTCCTTGAATGCGGATTTCCTTTTGTGCTTGTCCGAAGTGTGCTGTTGATTTGTGCGTGAAGATTTTCTTTCTTTTTGTCTCCTGCCACCCTTCGGCGCGCGCCACTAGTGTCTTTGGCGTGCTCCAAATGTGTCAAGCAAGGTGCGGACCAGAGTTTGGTCTGCACTGGCGCGCGCAAATAATTTCTGGCGTGCGCCAATGTTCTTCAGAAGAACAATGGCGCGCGCAAATACTCTATGGCGTGCGCCAATTTTCAATAGCAGTAGCACTGAGCAAGTCCGGTAATGTCGATCCTCAGGGAAACAAGTTTCTAGGCTTCGTACTTGGTTTCTGAACTTGTTTAGGGGGTAAATTATGAAGATTGGTTGACTTATAACACTAACAAACTTCGAAATTAAAGATCTAGAGATTAAAACAAGGAAAAAGTCTAAGAACTTCAAAACACAAAACTAACAATCTGATTTAGCAAATTTGACTTAACAGTGAGTTTTAGAACCTTTGAAACACATGTAATCAAGCAACTCAGGTGGTTTGTTAGGTTCGTTTATGATCCGAGTGTTCCATGAGCAACAAACCTACACTTTCACGCTAGATTCGTCTAAGTTGAACATTAGCAAAACTCAAACCAACTAGGTGTTCTTTCGACCCCCCTAACTGATTTAAACCAAGCTAAGAACAAATGATAATTACCACTCAGTGGACAACTAACTACTTAAGTAGATTTCTCAGTAATTAAGCATTTAGTCATCTAGTTAACTTTTCCACTAATTCCATCTCCTTTCGGTCTCAAGTTTTAGCTAAGTTCATGATTATGGTTATTTACTTAGATTTTATCACAGCCAACTAGTCTAAACCATTGTCAATGGCAAGAACCAATAGTGATCATAATCTAAGCAAATCCACAATTAAGCTTTAAGTCCATTTACTAGAGCATAGTCCTATTAGTTTTACCCCCTTGAGTCAGTTAATCACATGTTAGTTTCTAGGCCCCAAACTCACAGAATCAACTACTCACACATGCTTATAAGAAAACACAATATAAACAAAAACATACTTGACATTAAATGAAAAGAGTAAAGAGAAGAATGCTTATCAAAGATGATTAAGCTTCCTTTCTTCACCATCAATCCACAGCTGAGAGGAGAGTACAATTTTCGTGTTCTAAGTCTCTGGTTCCTCTCTCTCTCTCTCTCATGACAATAATGCTCATTATGAGCTAAAAACCAAAAATTTACTAAAACTAATCTAAAACTCCACACTCATGCCATTGTGCTCCACACATGTCTGCCATAATGTCCCAAGTGCGACCCCCTGAGTCACTAGGCCCCCCAATATGTTTTCCACTCAGTTGAGTAAGTGGAATGGCAAATAATCTGTCACTGTCTGTCACTGGCGCACGCCACTCGTGACTGGCGCGCGCCAGTTCTTCAAACATTCGGTCGTTCGCGTCTGTGTCGTTTGAGTCTGGTCATTCGCGTCTGTCGTTCATCAATGGCGTGCGCCACTAATTCCTTGCGCGCGCCATGTCCATCAAACTTGCACCTCTTGCTTTTACGACCTTGATTTCGCCCATGCCTTAGCTCCGTCGACCACTCTTCCTCCTCAAGTCCAAGAATAAACTCCTAAAAGCACAAAAACATAATAAGAAAGCATAAACTCACACAAAATCACAAAGAACAAAAACTAAAGCAAGACGACAAGAAAACGACTAAAACATCCTAAAAAGTCTAAAAAGATCCTAAGAAATAAACACAACGAATGAGTGTTTAAGGCACTCATCAATAAGCACGTACATTATAAAGGAAATAAGTGAACTTGGTTGGTCATAAAGCCTACTCGACTAAGAGTCACATTACATGAATCTGAAAATAACATACATTTATCAACTTAAATGAAAAGTTAATGAACTTTAATGGTCCGAAATGGCACTTAGGCCTTATTGTCTTCTGATTTGGTAAACTTCAATTTGATTCACAGCATTTAGGGAACTCGTTCGGATGTCCCTACATCATCCTCTCCTCCTTAGATTTGAGCTTGTCCACGAGCGATCAGCCTTGATAAAATTTGAAAAGCATCAAAGTAAGGGCCAAGATCGGCCACATTGAATGTGCATGATACTCCAAACTCCTCCAGAAGGTCTACCACATACGCATTGTTGTTCACCCATCGCAAAATCTTGAATGGTCCGAACCTTTTAGCTTGAAGTTTGCCTCCCAAGTTGCTTGGCATTCATTCTTTCCTGAAATGAACCATCAATTGTTCGTCTGGTTGGAAGATTTGAGTGCGTCTATGAGCATCAATGCGAGTCTTTTCTTTCTCATATGCATCTTCCAACTTCTTACAAACATCTTCAATTACTTTTTAAGCTTGTTCTGCGAACTCCATAGTATTTAAATTGCTCTTTTTTGGCTTGATCAAATTCGAAACGTCCACCAAGTGGTTTGGTTCTTTGGTGTAGACGAGTGAAAATGGAGACTTGTCGATTATACGATGAATTGCACCATTGTACGCAAATTTAGCAATGGGTAAGGCCAAGTCCCATTGACGCTTCTTGTCATGACAAAGGCTCCTAAGCATATTTCCCAATGTGCGGTTTGTTACTTATGTTTGGCCATCTGTTTGAGGGTGTGCCATGGAGCTGAATTGTAACGTAGCATCAAACATTTTCCACAATATCTTCCAAAAGCTAGCCAAAAATTTCACGTCCTGATCAGAAGTGATCGTCCTTGGAATTCCATGCAAACGAACAACTTCCCTAAAGTAGTGTTTTGCTATGCCATGCGCGTCGTTGGTCTTTCTGCATGGAACAAAGTGAGCCATTTTGGACAAACGATCCACTATCACAAAGATAGAATCAAATCCATGAGGTGTTCTTGGCAATCCGAGTATGAAATCCATACTAAAATCTTCCCGTATGACCTTAGAAATAGGTAAGGGTGTATATAAACCCGTATTGTGCACGGTACCCTTGGCTTCTTGACAAATTGAACAATGTTTGACCATCTTTCCCACATCCTTTCGCATGCTTGGCCAAAAGAAACGTGTAGCAAGAGATGCCAACATTTTATCACATCCAAAGTGAGCTGCCAATCCTCCTCCGTGCATTTCCCACATCAATTGCTCACGTAAAGATATCTTTAGAATGCATAGTTGATTGCCTTTCATGAGCAACTCTTCGTGTAAGTAGTAATCATCCACTGTTCGTCCAGACTTGCACAAATTCCAAATCTTGCCAAAGTCTTCGTCATTCTCGTACAATTCTTTCAAAGTATCAAAGGCAGTTATAACCCCACAGAGTTCAACAAGCAAAGATTCTCTTCGGCTTAATGCATCTGCAACAATATTAGATGTTCTACTTTTGTGCACAATCTTGAATGGAAACCTTTGGAGATAGGTGATCCAACGGGCATGCATATGATTATTGAGCTTCGGTTGATCACGTAAGAACTTCAAAGCCTTGTGATCAGAATACATGATAAATTCCATGCTGATCAAGTAATGCTCCCAAGTTTTAAGCGCTCTAAAGACATCATAAAACTCTTGTTCATACGTACTCCAAGTTTGTCGATGATCACTCAATTTCTCACTGAAATAAGCCACTGGTCGATTCTCTTGTGAAAGTACCGCACCAATGCCAACGCCACAAGCATCAACCTCTACTTAAAACAACTTTGAGAAATTAGGAAGAGTGAGCACGGGGGCTAAGCTCAACTTATTCTTTAACTCGTTGAAAGCATGATCAGCCTCCAAGGTCCACTCAAAACTCACATGCTTCTTTGTCAAGGAAGTCAAAGGTGAAGCAATTATACTAAAGTTTTGAATAAACCTTTTATAAAAACTTACAAGGCCGAGGAAGCTACGCACTTACTTTATATTGGATGGAGTTGGCCACGTCCGAATTGCTTTAACTTTGCTCTCATCTACGTGAACCCCATCCTTGCCTACTATGAAGCCTAAGAACACGAGGCTTTCTCTCTAAAAGAGACACTTCTTCAGGTTCAAAGTCAACTTGTACTCTCAGAGGGCTTCCAAAACCTTCTCTAAATGCTTTTGATGTTCCTCTTCTGTCTTGCTATAGATCAGAATATTGTCGAAGTAGACAACAACAAACTGATCAAGGAAGGGCTTCAAGACTTGATGCATTAACCTCATGAAGGTGCTCGACGCATTTGTTAATCCAAAAGGCATTACTAGCCATTCGGATAGATCATCTCGTGTCTTGAAGGCCATCTTCCATTCATCCCCTAGACGAATGCAAATCTGGTGGTAGCCACTCTTCAAATCCAACTTTGTGAAGATAGTGGAACCACTCAAGCTATCAAGCTATCGTTGAGCCTTGGGATTGAGAATCTATAATTAATTGTAATTTTGTTTATTGCCCTGCTATCCGCGCACATATGCCACGACCCATCTTTCTTGGGAACGAGTAGGGCAGGCACTCGTCAAGGGCTCAAACTTTCTTGAATGTAGCCTTTCTCCAACAAATCACGAACTTGATCACGAAGAACCTGATTTTCTTGCAGACTCATGCGGTAATGAGGTAAGTTCAAGAGTGTTGCACTCGGCACTAGATCAATAGCATGTTGAATCTCTCTCAACGGTGGCAAACCATGCGTATTATTATCTAGGGCAATATCCGGGTACATCTCTAGTAATTTCCTTATGTGCTCAGGAAGTTTCTCTATTAACTCATCATGCAACGATCCTATTTCCTTTGCTACGAGCATATAACATCCTCCAAATTCTTTAAGAGATGCAAAGAAAAGCTTGGAAGATTTTACCAACGTAAAGATCCGTAGGGTGCTATTCATCTTTACCTTACCGTGTCGCGGCTTGCTAGGAAGAAGTGTATATTGTTATCCCGCCTTCTTGATCTCGTAAGTATTTTCTCTTCCCTTGTGCAAGGCTTGGTTGTCAAATTCCCATAGACGTCCAAGTAGAATTTGGCATGCATCCATCTTCAAAACGTCGCACATGACAATGTCTTTACATTTGCCAATTGAAATAGGAATCTCGCATCTTGATGTCACCTTGATACCTCCTCCGGATTGAATCTAGCCTATCAAGTAGGGTTCCGAATGTGCTACGGTCTTCAGCCCTAACTTCTTAACGAGTTGCTTGTTGATGAAGTTTTCCTAACTTCCACTATCAATAATCACTTCACACACTTCATCTTTGACGTAGCAATGGGTTTTGAAGAGATTATTGCATTGTAAATCGTCCTTCTTTTCAGTAATGAGGGCTTCCTTGTGTATCATGTTATAAAGCTCCTCGGATTCATCTGAATCTTCTTCAGTGCTTCCTTCAACCGGTGCATAGACATAAGCCCCAACGTGATCATCCTCCTCTTCATCATCACGTTCCACAAGTTGGTTGAATTTCCTCCTTGGGCAATCAGACGACTTATGCCCTAATTTGTTACACTTGAAACATCGAAGCCTTGACGAAGTCTCCACTTCTTTGCCTTTATTTTGCACGATCTCGGCCATGTTCTTGGCCTTAGTAGTTGTCTTCAAATCTTGCATAGAGTTGGTTGACTTCTCTACTCCACGATTGGCATTAAAAGTTTGCCCTGGTCCAGAATAATAAGAAGACACGATCTTCTTCTTCTTGAGAGCCATGCCAATCTTACGAGCCTTCATACATACATCATGAAAGTAGATGAACATGTCAAACTCCATGTGTTGCTTGATCTTGTAGTGAAGACCATCAACAAAACGAGCAATGAGTTGATCTTCATTTTCCTCTATGTCATTCTGGGCTGCTAAACACATGAACTCTGTAATATATTCCTCCACGGTTTACATCTATTACGTGCATGACAAGAATTGCGAATATAGGGTTTAGTGGTAGTCAACCGGAAGGAATCTCTCCCTTAGGGCTTGCTCCATAGATGGCCAATCATGTATGCATCCTTCTCCACGCCTCCTATGCATTTCTTACTCCTTACGCCACCATACAGCCGCTCCTGATTCAAGTTTGAAGGCAACGTAGTTCACCTTTTGCTCCTCAATTAGATCCATGCAATCAAAATATTTTTCGACTGAATCAATCTAATTCAGAAAGCCTTCTACGTCCAAATCGCCATAGAACTTTTCAATGTTCATTTTGAAGTGGCGATCTGTACGTCTCACTTGATCAATCTCCCAATCATTGCATCTCGCATCACGTACATCTTCTCTATGTGCATTACGCACTCCTTCACCTCTTCCTCTGCCTCTTGCTCCACAAACACCTCTTCCTCCCCTCCCTATATAGAGAATAGCATCAGATACAAAGTCCTCATCCTCGTCGTGATGAATTGGAGCAATAGGAAGTTGTGCCGCAGGTGGTTGCACCGCAAGATTATCCAAATGCATGAGAATAGCTTGAACATTGTTCTCAAGGTTTGTAAATCTCGTGTTCATGTCAAGCCTCGTATTGTCATTAGGATCTGCCATATCTCTGATCGGATTTTAGTGGTGCTAGGTAGGTTTAAGAGATTCGGATCAGGGGATCACGAAGTCTTGTTGCACGGATCATAGATGGAGTTCACTCACAACTCTCTGCGGTTATAATGTAACACTCGTCCTCACCTCTCAATATGGAAACTGAGATGATCTCCCCAAAGCTCTGACACCACGTGATGTAGCTTAGTGGAATTTGGTTGTTTGGTTTGTGGTTTAAACAAATCAAAGTAAGAAATACGCACGAATTTGGTTCAAATTGGTGGATGGACTAGGAAGGATACAAATGATACTGAAATTGAAGATAGATACTTCAATCAAGGAACAACTTTCGTCGTATGATTGAAGGGGTTCAGGTTTAATCGAACGGCCAGCCAGGGCATGTGTTAATTAAATGTGCAAGTCCATGCACCATGCAAATTCATGCATAATTACACTAGGTAATTCGGGAGAATAACTCTCAATTCAATTCAATCTGATTATTCATGCATAGGCACGTACATTATAAAGGAAATAAGTAAACTTGGTTGGTCATAAAGTCTACTCGACCAAGAGTCACATTACATGAATCTAAAATAACATACATGTATCAACTTAAATGAAAAGTTAATGAACTTTAATGGTCCGAAATGGCACTTAGGCCTTATTGTCTTCGGATTTGGTAAACTTCAATTTGATACAGAACATTTAGGGAACTCATTCGGATGTCCCTACATCATTTCGTTTAGGTGGTTTCTGAGGTTTTCATTCAACTGTTTTGAATTGGGTTGGTTTAGGAAGTTTTTCTTTGACATGGCTATAAATGAAGGTGTATGAGAAAGAAGATGGAGAGGGTTGGGCAACAGGTTTTGATTTGGAAAAGAGGGAATTTTTTTAATGAAAAGGACATTTTAGTAATCTTAGGTCCATTTTCGCCAGAAAAAAGAGCCGATTCCGACAACAGGGGTTAAATAATACCGTTTCACAAACTAGAAGGGCTAAATAATAATAAAAAATAGAGGGACTGAATCGCTAATTTCTGCAAATCCGAGAGGGATGTGGGCAATTATCCCTATTTAAAATCTCTAAATGATGACCAAAATTATATAGACGTTATGGCAGCTGTCTATAGATAGCTTCCTTAACTTGTTGTTTTGTATACAATGTGATATTGCGTATAACATTTTTTGAAGGGTAAATTACCCTCAGGTCCCTGACTTTTGTTCGAATTTGCGGTAGGATCCCTGTCTTATAAGAATTTGGTCTAAGGTCCTTACTTTTAAAATTAATATTGGTTTCGGGTCCTTGGCTGATGTCACCATTTATTTTTTTGAATTTTTTCATGAAAATGACCAAAATACCCTCAAACAAAAAATAAATAAAAATGCCAACCCAGACAATCATCCATCTTCATCCTCAAGCATGAATATCAAACCCAAAACAAAGATTACAACCCACCAAATTACAATCAAAATCAAAATTGAAATCAAAGAAGAGGAGTCGAAATCACAAAAGCAAAATCGAAATCAAAAAGCACCATCTCTTTAGTCGATAACATTTTCTTCAATCGAAATTGAAAGCAACCGAGCCACCATTCTCCTCGTCATTCTTGTTCGTCCTCTTCGCCGAGCCTGTTCGTCCTCCTGGTAGCACCAGCGTCAGAGCCCAGGCGATGTGGGCTCATTTCTGGTCGGAGCCTGTCCACGACCATGGTGCCCCCAAGCATTTCTATCGGGCCTGCCACAAAATTCCCCCCCGTACCACCACCTGAACCACCCACTGTTGACTCTGACTTTCCCCAAACACTTACCCCAGGCCACCACCCGAATCACCTACAACAATTAGAATCCCTAATCCCAGCACTGACATAGCACCAAACCAAACTAACGAGTCCCCAACCTAAACCCGAAGTTGGTAGTGAAGCAGGATGCTTGGACGCCGCAAGAGTTGACACTTATGGTGAAGATATCATAGTCGTACTAAATGGCGACGTTCCCAGAGGAGGAGAGAGAGACGAGAAGAAGAATTAGAAGAGATGATGGGTTTAGGGGTTAGGTTTTGGGATGTAGAGAATTGGGAATTGGGAGGCTTCAATAAAGAAAACTGAGATTTTGATGTTTTTGGGTTAATTGGAATTGTGGTTTGTTCTTGGTTGAAGATAATTTTTTGTTTTTGTTTTTTGGGTAAGGGTATTTTGGTCAATTTAATTTTCAAAAAACAAAAAAAAAATTGCTAACATCATCCGCAGTTAAATTAAGGACCCGAGACCAATATTAATTCTAAAAGTAAGGGCCTTAGACCAAATTCTTATAAGACAGGGATCCTACCGCAAATTCGAACAAAAGTCAGGGACCTGAGGGTAATAAACCTTTTTTGAATTTTTTTTTAACGGAGACGGAGCAACAAGTCTTGATATTTAAATACGAAAATAAAACGTAGTTACATCGGATACATGTTGTTAAAAAGGTACAATATGCAAACATCGACGAGCATGTTCATGGCCATTAATTGTTATTATTTTCAACGAGTTATAAAAAATTTAGTTCAAATAAAAGCAAATATTTCTCAATAAACTACGTACTCGTGACGAGATAGGGATGTACCATTTCAACAAATGAGGTAGCAACAATGGAATGAGAAAACAGAGAACAAAAATACATATTAAGCTACAATGACATGTTGGCTGTGTCACTAATCACTATCAAGAAGCAGCTACCGCAG
Source organism: Hypericum perforatum (assembly GCA_012979155.1). NCBI lineage: Eukaryota > Viridiplantae > Streptophyta > Magnoliopsida > Malpighiales > Hypericaceae > Hypericum > Hypericum perforatum. Next base: position 77,744 of record SOPF01027420.1, read on the forward strand.
TCTTGCTCTTCTCTTCCTTCAACTTCTTCCAGTTCTCTGGACTGTCGATGATCTCGCCGGTCTTTATGAGGTACCGAACTCGCTTCCCATCTGCAAGAACTTTATGACCAACCCGGCTCGCTACATTTTGCTCCTTGGAGTAGAGCATCACATTTGAGCTATGAATAGGTGCTTCAATCTGCAGATCACAAGAAATGAATTTAACCAAGTGACGGATATGGTAGAAACAAAGTAATAAACAGATTGCTGACCTTTTTAATCTGGCCGGGCTCGCCCTTTTCCTGGCTTTTCACATGTTTTGTTTTCAGGTTTATATCCTTTACCAGCACTTTGCTGTTATATTTGAAAACCTCGATGACCTCTCCAATTTTACCCTTATCAGATCCAGTTATAACTTTAACTGTATCACCCACCTTGACGTGAATTTTGTGTAAGACTGGTAGACCATTTTCCTTGCACTTCTTCTTCTCCCAGTGGTTGAGCTGGAGTTTAGAAAGTAAACAGGTGGACACCAGTCAAGACATGATTTATCATACATCCCCATAAAATCTGATAACGTATAAATAACGTCAACCCATAAAAGCTATCTGGTCCACAAATTTTGTGCAAGAACCGGAAACTAAAGAGTCAAGTTGCTGATTGAGAAGCTGATTTATATCATGGACCACTGTGAGCAATCGTCAAGGAGAAAATGATGTTGATGGTTACCAAAAGTTTCCTACAGTGGCTCTACGACAAGTCAACCATTGTGCAAGAGATATCAAACAAGGAAGCTCTGATGTAATAGTGAGAAGTCCTTGCAATACCCAATTCATAAGTCAAATTCATATGGTAAGCACTTGTAATCGGTTGATAAGTAGATGGGGAAAGGAAGCAGAAGGAAACACTTTACCTTCGCAACAATTAGGCATGTCTTCCAAGGTGAGCTGATCTGCAGATGGAACAGAAAAATGAATCATTCATGTGTTCAAAACAACCAAAATTAGCATAAACGATCGAAGCAAGTTCCGGTCATATCAGCGAAAGATTATTGGAAATGAACAACTAAACTTCTATTAGAAATCAGCTAGCCAGAAGCAATTACGTTAGGGAGAACGCATCAAAAGGAAGAACAGGTAAGCAAGACCTCGAACTAAACCTCACAACCAAAACAAACGCAATCACCATAAGCTAAGACGACCAAAGTCTCTGAATTCGCCTTTAGCAGGGTAGGACCGGAACCATCAGTCAAGCACACAAATAAAGGCGCTCCGTATGGGCGTAAACCAATTCGATCCTAAACTTTAAAGTCCATACAAAAAGGGCCATCAATATAGAATCCCATAAACTAGTGCATTATCTCAGGACTCTCATTCCTAGAATTCTAACATCAAATAACCAAACAGAATTCTCGAAAACCCAAACCCCAAAACTCCATTTCAGGAAAGACCCAGTTCAGAGGAACCCATAAACTGGGTGCATACCCAATTCACATTTACGCCGAAAAGAAAGGGTTACAAGAGCTCTAAAGCTTAAAACATTTGAAAAAGAAAAAAATGAGAAAATTGGGATGAAAGCTTACAGGGAGAAAGGAGGAGGCCGAGTGGTAAGAGAGAGGTTGCCCCCAAAAGGAACTGGATGGGGATATTGAGAGGGAGCTCACTGAGCTTTGAAGTGCAACCATGGCTGCCATTTTCTTTTATTTTTTATCTTCCTTTTATTTTCCCCTTCTTTCTTTGGTTGTTCTCTTAGTTTTGAGGTGAAATGGATAATGTTTCTGAAGATAAAGGTCAGTCAAACGGTTGCGTTTCTTGGTGGGCTAGCTTACATTTGGGCCAACCAAAATGGGCCTTGTAAGCGAGAATGATAATTAACCGGATGAAGTTTCCAGCCAAAACTTAGGTTTTTAATACGGACATAATATTTAATATGGTTTGACTTAATATCTACGTCCATAATTAAAAATAAATTTTTTTATTGATGAATATGAACCATGAAACTATACACAATTCTAAATAACATGTTTTCATCTCCAATTCAATATTATAATTCCATGTTCGATCATCACATAAAAATTTTAGATCTCAAATACACTTGATGTCAAATTGTTTTAAGTACAAGCCAAAATAGATTTCTCGAATAATTTTATGAAAATGTTATTGATTTTCTAGATCTTCCATTTTTTTGTTATTCTCATCTAATTGAAACAGAAATTTGCTATATTAGGTTCTTTGATCAAAAATTAGCTTCTAAACATTTTGCTTTATTTTTGCATGTTGTTGGCATTTTATTTTTTTTCCATCTTGCATTATTAAATGAAATTAAAAAATAAAAATAAACTAAACTAAAAATCGATTCACAAAAATAAATTCTTGTTTGCTATGTCAAATTAAGAGTTTGAAACAACTGAGTCGCAAAAGCCTATTATTTACCAACACATCGACTTTTCGTCATTGTGGCGTCTGCCACCCTTTGCAGCAACATGATGGTTGGCATCCACCAATAAGGTGGATCTCCCCACACTCAACAAATTTCTACTTTGGCGAGAATTCATCCCTTAAGAAGAACTATGAAGTTATACCAGAACTTCAACAAATTCTACATTGACGAAGCACGGTCTCATGAAAAATCATGACATCTTGCAAAACCAAATCGACTCTACTAACTTTACCTGGCGCTACAGATAAAAGTCAATAATAAGACCATCTCAATTTCTCACCTTATTTTATTCAGTTACTTAGAGTCAGTCCTTAAACTCGAGTTTTTGAGATTACTTGGCTTATTCCCTGCAATCTCCATCAAACCCTAACTAGCGAGTTCACCTATTAGATGTGTCCTCTATTATATGATTAATCTCAAATTACTTTTCCATTGGACTTTCTAACCTCAAATCAATATTACTTGCATATTATATAATGGGCATCATTTTATTCTACTCATAAGAACATTTAACATGCTTTGAACTTCATTGATCAACCTTAAGTGAGATACATTATTCCCTTATTGTCACACCCCAGAAATAAGCGTGACAATTTCTTTTATTACGAAACGAAAACAATAATCCAGAGCTGCCTTATTACAAAACAGAAACCATTCAATATGAAATCCAAATTCAAAATAACGAAAAAAGGTTCTGAATGATGTATGTATGCAGCTCTCATAATTTATAAGCTCTACTCTCGTCCCGACTCTCCAGCATTTGTAGAAACGTAAGAAAACATCCGTGGTGAGTCATAAACTCAGTAAGGAGTTCTACGACCAACCTAAGTCAACTAACATCCATACACATCAACATAACATAAAATAAATAACATTCCAACATCATACATACGATCACAAACATTCCAACATCACACATACGATCATAATTATGGAGCTTCGGAGTCCTTTCTCATCATGTCAGGATCCTCGTGGTGCACAAATAAATACCCAACCATTTCTGCTAGGCAGGCCCACTAGATGGACCCTCCACGATTCTAGAAAGTCCATACACTCCCTGTCCATTTGATCACACATACCTTAGGTTACCCGATAGCCCCTTAAATGATATGTGTGAACTATAGGGCCCACTGAGTATGGGACCATCCCGCATGTTATCATTCACATCAATCATAAATCTGAACTCACAATTATAGTCACAAATCCACAATCACAATCCATAATTATCAATCTAAATACAATCTCACGATTTCGAATTTAACATCAAAAACCCAATTTTGTTTCCAACGATTCAAATCAGAATTTCAATACCAAGCAATACACCAACGATTTCAGAATCACATTACAATCCAGTAATTCTATGATCATAATCTGAAATATAAAATTCACGACACAAAATAACCTATCAATCATACACAAGGACAAAATTCACTTACATTTAATTAGTTCTCAATCCCACGTCTTAGACTCGCCCTTCCCTTCTTTTGTTTATGATGGCCTAAATAGAATCAAGTTAATCTCTATAGGGACTTTTATAATCTAAGTCAGATAGCTAAAGGGCGAGGTTTACCCTACGAATTCAAAATTCTTGCCCTGATTCTCTACGAGTTCTGGATTGACAAAATCGTCCATCTCACCTAAAGACAAAATCTGTGAGTCCTCTTGATGCACGATCCCGAGTAATAGCGAAGAGGGCTAGAATCTTACCCATCAGTTCTAATAGGATCATTTCTCTGCTGTCTGTTCCTCCTTGATTCCCTTCCATTTGGTTTGCCTCTTCTCCTTCACAAAGAGGAGAATTCCGTGAGTCTATTTGGTAACCCTAGTTTTTTCTTAACTGTTAGGTTATATAGTGGCAATTTACCAAATACTCTCCAAAATAGCGAAAAGTATCATTAAGGGTTATCACTTTCAAACACTTATCAAATAATTCCATACGATTCTTACATTCTTCCCCCTTAAAAGAAGTTTGTCCTCAAACTTACTTGTGTGCTCGAAGAGGTATGGATATTTCTCCTTCATTTCTGAGCTTAGCTCCCAGGTGGCTTCCCTTTTAGTATGGTTACTCCACTGTACTTTAGTATATTCAATCGTTCTCCTACGAAGCTGTTATAGCTTAGAGTCTACAATCCTCAGTGGCACTTCTTCATAACTCATATTCGAGCAAACTTTGGTTGAAATCTCTTGCACTACTTGACATTCCCTTAGAATATATTTCCGTAGCATAGACACATGGAATACATCATGTATCCCTGCTAAATGATGTCATATGGTCCAATAAACTACGAACCGAGTTTTCCTTTTACCCTGAACCTACGAATGGATCTGGTTGGGGAAATTTTCAAAAATACATGGTCTCCAACCTCAAACTCCACTTCCCTATGATGTTGATCTACAAATTTCTTTTGTCGATCTTGTGCTGCTTGTAATCGGCTCCTTATCACATGCACTTTCTCTGTCAGTTCTTTAAACATTTCTGGACCAAAAACCCATTTCTCTCCTACCTCATTCCAGCTGATGGGTGATCAACATTTCCTTCCATACAGTGCTTTATATGGGGCCATACCTATATTTGCCTGGAAACTATTATTGTACGCAAATTCCATGAGAGGAAGGTGACTTTCCCAATTTTCCCTAAAATCTAGAACACATGCCCTTATTAGGTCTTCCAATGTTTGTATTGTCCTTTCTGATTATCCATCTGTCTGCGGGTGGAAAGTAGTGCTAAATTATAATTTTATCCCCAGTGCCTTTTGTATGCTATTCCAAAATCTAGACAGAAACCTCGTATCTCGGTCTGACGTGATGCTTAACAGAATCCCATGCAATCATACTATCTCCCTTATATATAATTCTGCCATTTACTCTATTAACATCCCTGTCTTGTAGGCCAAGAAGTGCGCCATCTTGGTAAGTTGATCAACTACCACCCAAATTGCATCTTTACCATGTGTATTCCTTGGCAGTCCTATCATGAAGTCTATAGTGATCATTTCCTACTTCCATTGCAGGATTTCTAATGGTTGTAAAGGGCCAGCTGATCGCTAGTATTCGGCATTAACTAGTTGGCAAACCATGTAACTTGATATATAGTCAGCTATCTCCTTTTTCATCCCCGACCACCAAAAGCTAAGATTGAGATCTTGATACATTTTAGGTCCTCCAGGGTGCCCAGCATATCGGGCGCTATGTGCCTCTTCTAATACCTTGTTCTTCAAATCTCTAGAATCAGGCACACAAATTCTACCTTTGTAATACAGATATCTGTCTGCCCCTAAGTGAAAGTCTTCTATCTCTCCTTATTCTACTCGGCTCCTCAGTAACACTAATATGGGATCATGGTATTGTGCTTCACCCAGTTATGTCCGGAGTATGGGTTCAACTTCCATGTTTGCTAAAAACCCCACGCTCGAGGTATCCTCCAATTCCAAACTTTTAGTTCCCATATCAGGTCCTCTTGTACTGTTAGCTTATTTTTGACCTCTTGACTCGAGTGATGATCTTTTTTGCTCAAAGCATCTGCCACTATATTGGCCTTTCCTAGGTGATAATAGATTCCTATGCCATAGTCCTTGATCAATTCCAACCACCTTTGTTGCCTCATATTCAATTCTCTCTGAGTAAAGATGTATTTGAGACTCTTGTGATCCGTGTAGATTTCACAGCATACTCCATAAAGATAGTGTCTCCATACCTTGAGTGCATGAACCACTGCTACCAATTCTAAATCATGGGTAGGATAATTTTTCTCATATGGCTTGAGCTGTCTTGATGCGTAAGCAATCACCTTATCTTCCTGCATTAGTACGCACCCTAACCTATTCTTCGATGCATCACTATAGACCATAAAGTCTATTCCCTCCTTTGCTTTAGCTAGTATGGGTGCGGATATCAATCTATTCTTTAACTCCTGAAAGCTTTGCTCACATTCTTCTGTCCATGTATACTTCATCCCTTTCTGTGTCAGCCTAGTTAGAGGCATTGCTATTTTAGAGAATCCTTCAATAAATTGTTAATAATAACCTACTAAGCCTAGGAAAATGCGTACATCAGATACATTACTTGGTTGTTTCCAGTTCATCACTGCCTCTATTTTGCCGAGATCCACAGATACTCCTTCTTCCGATATCACGTGCCCCAAAAACCCAATATTTTTAAGCCAGAATTCACATTTCTTAAGTTTGGCATATAATTATTTCTTCTGAAGAATCTGCAATACCATTCTTAAGTGTTGCTCATGCTCTTCCCGGCTAGATGAGTACACCAGAATGTCATCAATGAATACCACTACACACTTATCCAAGTATGGCTGGAATGTATGGTTCATGAGATCCATAAATTTGGCTGGAGCCTTGGTAAGTCCAAAGGGCATTACTAGAAACTCATAATGTCCGTACCTTGTGCGAACAGTCGTGATAGGTACATCCTCTTCCTAAATTTTAAGCTGATGATAACCCAACCTAAGGTCAATTTTTTAGAATATCCGAGCTCCCTTTAGCTGGTCAAATAGATCTTCAATCCTTGGTAGTGGATATCGGTTTTTAATAGTAAGCTTGTTTAATTTCCGATAATCTATACATATTCTCATGCTCTCATCCTTCTTCTTCACAAATAATACTGGGGCTCCCCACAGTGAAATACTGGGTCTAATGAAATCCTTATCCAGTAATTCCCCCAGTTGTGACTTTAACTCCTTAAGCTCAACTGGGGCCATATGATACGATGTCTTGGAGACTGGGCATGCTCTAGGAATCAGCTCAATTTGAAACTCTACGCTCGATCTGGTGGTACCCCTTGTGTATCTTCTGGGAACACATCGGGGAGTTCATTAGCTACATGGATTTGGTCCAGGGCGGTTTCACTCCGAGTATCCATCGTGCTAGCAAGGTAAGCGACAACACCATTCTGTACTAACTTCCTTGCTTCAAGGACTGGAATTATAGGTGGCCAGGAGGAGTCATTAATTTCACCCTGAAAGATGAATTTTGCTTGACTAAGAGGTCAAAATATCACTGTTCTTCACCTACAGTCTATAGATGCATGATGAGTAGCCAGCCAATTCATCCCCAGAATAATATCAAAACCCATCATTTTCATAATTTGAAAGTATCCTGGAAGTTGGCGGCCATCAATAAGGATTTCATAATCACACCCTTGGTCTACTAACATAGTCTTTCCCAAGGGCATCCTCACTTCCATCTCCTCATCACAGATTTTGGGACAACTTGTGTCTCCGTACAAAGTGTTCAGCAATAAAGGAGTATGTAGCTCCTGAATCAAATAAGGTATTCGCAAAATTGCCAGCTACTAGAAACTTGCCTATCGGTAGAAGGTTTTCTAAGTCATTATGCACTTCATGTAGAGTAAGTAAAGTATATGTTAAGAAAGGTTTATCTGTGACCACGTCTCCCTTCTGTCTAACATCATCCTGGGTGAGCACATAAACTCGAGCTGTGGGTCTAGGTGGTGGATTGGCACCAGTCTGAGTGGAAGCACGTACGACAGGGCCTGACTGAGCTCAAAATTTTGGGCAGCTGGCCACTAGATATCCTATCTTTCCATATTTGAAGCAAGCTCCAGTGGCCCATCTACACTGCTCCTCTGAATGTCCCGTACGCTTGCACCTAGTACACCATAAGCTAGAGGCCTTATTACTACCACCAGCTCCTAGGGTTGGGTTATAAATTCGTTTTGTCGATTCTTCTGCCTGACTTAGACCTAATTTCCTCTTAGCTGGTTCTTTGTCTCTCCTTTTGCGTAGGTTTTGCTCCACTACTAGTGCCCTCTCAAGCACATCCTTGTAAGTGAGTAGTAAAAGTGGCACCACATGGTCCCTAATATCTTCCGCAAGTCCATCTTCAAACTTTCTAGCTTGGGTATCTTCATCCATAGAAGCAACAGACTTGAACATAGAGAGATGAGTGAACTCTTGGTCGTACTTTGTCACTATCTTATCTTCCTGTATTAGTTGATCAAACTCCCACGCCATCTCTCTCTACCAGGGGGCAGAGATAAAGCGCTCCTTAAAGTCCTTCAGAAAGGATTTCCACCCGTATGCCCTAATAGTCTGGTTGCTCCTAGCCACAGTCTGATTTCTCCCAGCCACTACATTACTGCGTACTCGTTTCTGAGTCTCCCACCAACGCAGGGCATCACAAGTAAGCACATAAGTAGCAAACTGCATCATTTCAGCTTGTGAAATCTGGGTGATCTGGAATGCCTTCTCTATCTCCATAACTCAATCTTCTACTTGCACAGGCTCCTCAATACTATCAAAACTAGGTGGCTTGACCCGTTGAAACTCACGATACTGTGCAGCCACAGATTGAGGTTGCTGTAACACTACTGGCTGGGAACTAGCTGTTGCATGTTGTTGCTGTTACTGAACTAGTAACCCTAGAATATAGAGTAGTGTACTATCAGAGTTCATCCCCTGAGCATGCATCTGAGGGGTTTCCAGATTTACGGGGTTGGGTGGTTGCTCGTTGGTGGCAGAGTAAGCATCTGATTCTGCCTGCACTTCAGCGACTATATCTTGGGCACCAGCAGGTTATCCCAGTGCCAACCTGGCAACAAGGGGCAGTAAATTCACTACTGAGTTCCCTGCCTGCCTGGAGCCACCCTGCCTGGAGCCACCCTGCCTGGAGCCATCCTGCCTAGACCTAGCCTATCTCAAACTAGCCTATCTTGAACTAGCTTGCTTAGAACCTTGTCCCTTAGAGGTAGTACTTCTTATCTGAGGCGCCATGAGTCCTCAACCTGGTGGGTCAAATTAATACTAATTTACTTGACATACTATTAGTAATTATTATATACCCCAAATGTATCTATTAGTAACCGAGGGTAATCATCACAGCCTTATTCTAAGAACATGACATAACCGTATTGACAGTATCATCAACTCATAAACCATAATATAACCACAACATCACTCCATTCACATACTCAACGAATTCACTCAATTACTCAATCACTCAGTCAATCTCAGTCATAAGTTTTGCAAAACATAGCCGAAAACATGGCGGAAAAATATGACAGAAAACTTTAAATGGTTGTAACTTTCAAACAAAAAAGAATTTGACCCAGAAAGTCTGTAGATCTTGAAATTCCCTTTCTAAAATATATTATAATAAAAAATTGGATAAATGAGTCAAAAGTTATGGCTGTTCAAAGTTTGGACAGTTTTGACGCAAAATTTATGCGAGAAACTTCCTATCGCAACATCTACCGCAAATAATCTGACCCCAAATATTCCTTTGGATTGCTCACATGCATGCAAATATAAATATGGATGATTTTCTTCTAAAAGAACGCTTTGATACCATAAAATGTCACACCCCGGAAATAAGTGTGATAATTTTCTTTATTACAAAATGAAAACAATAATCCAGAGCTACCTTATTACAAATTAGAAACCGTTCAATCTGAAATAGCTCTCATAATTTATAAGCTCTACTCTCGTCCTGACTCCCCGACATTTGTAGAAACGTAAGAAAACATCTGTGGTGAGTCATAAACTCAGTAAGGAATTCTATGACCAACCTAAATCAACTAACATCCATACACATCAACATAACACGAAACAAATAACATTCCAACATCACACATATGATCACAAACATTCCAACATCACAAATACGTTCATAATTACGGAGCTCCGGAGTCCCTTCTCATCATGTCGGGATCCTCGTGGAACATAGATAAATACCCAACCATTCCTGCTAGGCAGGCCCACTAGACGGAAGGGTACCCCCCTACGAGTCCAGAAAGTCCACACACTCCCTGTCTATTTGATCATACATACCTCAGGTTACTTAGTAGCCCCTTAAATGATATGTGTGAACTACAGGGCCCACTTGGTATGGGACCATCCTGCATGTTATCATTCACAACAATCATAAATGTGAATCCTTAATTACAGTCACAAATCCACAATCACAATTACGAATCCACAATTATCAATCTGAATATAATCTCACGATTCCAAATTTAACATCAAAAACCCAATTTTTTCCAATGATTCAAATCAGAATTTCAATACCAAGCAATACACCAATGATTTCAGAATCACATTACGATCTAGTAGTTCTACGATCACAATCTGAAATACAAAATTCACAACACAGAATAACCTATCAATCATACACAAGGACAGAATGTACTTACCTTTAATTAGTTCTCAATCCCACGTCCTAGACTCGTCCTTCCCTTCTTTTATTTATGATGGCCTAAACAGAATCAAGTTAATCTCTATAGGAGATTTCATAATCTAAGTCAAATAGCTAAAGGGCAAGGCTTACCCTACGAATCCAGAATTCTTGCCTTGATTCTCTGTGAGTCTCGGATTGACAAAATCGTCCCTCTCACCTGAAGACGAAATATGTGAGTCCTCTTGACGTGCACAATCCTGAGTAATAGCGAAAAGGGCTAGAATCTTACCCATCAGTTCTAATAGGGTCATTTCTCTACTATCTGTTCCTCTTTGATTCCCTTCTGTTTGGTTCGCCTCTTCTCCTTCACAAAGAGGAGAATTCCGTGAGCCTATTTGGCAACCCTAATTTTTCCTTAACTGTTAGGTTATACAGTGGCAATTTACCAAACACTCCCCAAAAAAGCAAAAAGTATCATTAAGGGTTATCACTTCCAAACACTTATCAAATAATTCCATACGATTCTTACACTTATAGTGTCACCAACATTTTGCATACTCAAGTGCCAAACCTACCTAAGACATGAACATTCCCTTAAACAACTATGCAGAATCCATCTAATAATGTAACTCTGAGATAATCATGACTCATTGCTAAATATGCATCTATGAAATAACAATAGCCCGTTGTTCATGTCTTTACAAATCTTAACTCTACTCAAATCATTTATATCAAACCTTTGCTCTTTCATACAAATCAACTTCATATGACCTAAGTTCTTATCTTTTCAATTAGAACATGACCTAAGTTCTTATCTTTTCAATTAGAACACAAGAATGTGACTTCACCTACAATAATGACTCCCACTAATCTATAAGTATTTCTAACATATCTTTAACACTTAATCACTACCCAAATAGCTTTCACCATCTTGATTACATACCTGTTATAATTCAAAGCTCCCAAGAAGATCAAATTTGTCTCCAACTTTGAATATTTTTAACCCCGCACAATTTTACTATGATATCATCCTACATCTTTATTCTGATGTAACTTACATTGATAATCTTACAAGTGAAACTATCACCTATAGTCACCATACTTGAATCAATAAACTTATATGTGTCAAAAGAGCAAGCACTATATAAAATCCAAGAATTTGAACCTTAATAATCACCATTTGACCCATCCAAGATCATATTCATATATATTGATCCTCCTTTGCGATCCCAAATTCTTCTTGCACAATCCTTCTTCACTTGTCATTTTTGTCCACACTCAAAGCAATATCCTTAAATCTCCTTGCCCCTAACTTAGAATTCTTCCCTTCCCATCTCTTTCTCTCCCTCAACCATGGCTATCTCTCACAACTCGCACTTTTATTCATTTAGCTTCAATTTTTCTCCTTTGATAAAATCTTAGGAAAGCAATTGTGATATCCCCCAATGCCAGAGACTTATTTTCCCAAGTTAGGATTGAAACTAAATTTTCATTAGAAATTGCTAAGAAATTGTTATCTTCTTTCTCAAACTTCACATTATTTTTTCTCAAATCGTTAACAAGTTCAACAAAACTATTAATATGTTAGCTCAAATTTGAGCATTTCTTCATCTTAAACCCATACAATCTTTACTTAAGATAAAAAAAATTCGGCAAATACTTATGCATATATATTGCCTTCAATTTCTTTCATACCTCAGCTGGTGACTCCTCATTAATAACATGATACATCATATCGACCGTAAAGAACTAGCAAATTATCTCTACTGTCTTGGCCCTAATCTCATTCTACTCTTGTTCCTCCATCTTCTCAGATTTCTTCAGAGTGCTCGATAACCATCCCTTGTTATACAAGTAGATCCTTGATACATCTTTGCCATAATCCAAAATTTGATGAACTACTAAAATTCACGAGATCAAATTTCATGCCATCCGACATCCTCTAACCTTTGGCTCTGAAACCAATTGTTATGAATTTACTAACTTGGGAACAAGATCGTACAAAGAATACGAACGCGTGATTCAGCCTAATGCATATGTCTAAGGTTAGAAAATAATTTTTTTATTAATGGGTACGAGTCACAAAGTCATATACAACCCTATGTAACATGTCTTTATGTAATAGACAATACATTATGGTACAAAAAATCTATCTATGTTGAATTAGGAGTTCGAAACAAGAGTCAAAATAAAACTGAAAAACTCAACCGCGAAGGCCTGACGTTTGACAACAGATTGGTGTCTGCCGACCTCTCGTTGATATTTTTCTTGCATGGTCAAGAAAATTGTCGTATGGCACTACTTGCGGCCGCAAGACGGTTGACTCCAATAAGACAATTCTCGCCACACTCAACAGGTTTGACACATCATTATCGACTAATCTCACTTTCTCGCCATGCAAGTCAATAGACTATACTCTTTTATGGCGTTGCATTCAGATAATGAGAAGCTATCCGAGCTTACCAAAAATCGTAGCCTAATAAAACTTTAAATAAATTAAATTTGTTTGGTGAATTTTAAATCAAAAGGTTATAATATAATGTATTTTCCCATAGTTATTCTTCCATAGAATAGGGGATTTTTTTTTGTTCTTCTTAAAGTATTTGCATTTTGATTCCTTGCAAAATTCAAGTATGGTTTTCATGGTCTTAATTCTTGTAGATATTCGGATATTCTTATGATTAAAAAACATCGGTGAAACCTGTGGGATATATTTAGTAAAAATATAATTCAATGAAAAAAAAAACACGTTGACTGAAATTAAAATAGACTATTTTACAAATGTGAATCGCTAAATGAAGGAATTTATGTACTGGAGTGTCGTTACACAAAAAATAAGGGACCTGATTTTCTTGCTCTTTTCAAGTCAAATATGGAGCAGGAGGAAAGCCGAAAAAAAGGGAAGAAACCTAATTACATTACGGGAAAAATTACATAAAGGCCCCCAAACTACAACAAATTTGCTTTGCACCCCCTATTTTCTCTTTTGAACTGCATTTGAATACATACATCACAAAAACTACAAACCAAAAAGTCAGTGATTACAAGGTTGGAAAAAGAATCAAAAGAAACCACCCTCAGACGTCGAATGTGCCGTTGCTATCCAGGGACTCCAGCCTCCTGTGGTGTTCCGAGGCGGGTGTCCTGTTCTCTGACAGGTTGATGTCGACGGACATGTCGTCAGTGTTAGCGGAGAGAGACTTCCTGTGATGTGTCTTCGAACGCCTTGCTTTGTGGATCCGCGAAAGCACCTGCACGATGTCCCTCATCGAAGGCCGCTTCTTTGGGTAGCGGTTCACGCACTTGTATGCTAGAGCTGCAACTTCGTTGAGCTCTTGTATGTCGAATTTGCCGTCCAGACGTGAATCTGCTACTTCCTCCCATCCAACTTTTCCCTCTATGCTCATTGCAGCCTGTTCAACGTACCATCAACTTGACGAGTCTTAAAAAAGGAAATGTTGATAATCTTCCACGATGACTGCATTTTCCAACTGAAATGGAATATCATTCTTTAGAGACACTAGTGATTGACAGAGATTCGTACCAGCTCAACATATTCCATGAGGCCTTGTTGAGGATTCCTGCCGGCTATAAGTTCGAACAGCAAAACTCCATAGCTGTACACATCGCTTTTCTTGGTGAATGTGTTTGTGGAAATGTACTCAGGATCGAGATATCCAAATGTCCCTCGTATATTTGCCGCATTTTTGTCAACCATCTCTTCTCTTGAAAGTCCGAAATCAGCAACCTACTTGCATCAGTATCCACATAGATTGTGATTAGCATAGCAGATCGACTAATCAGAAAATATCCTGTCCAAACTATGGATTTGAAGGAGTTGAGAGTTCCATAAAGCAGACCAGGCATACCCTGGCTCTCATGGCATGATCCAACAGAATGTTGGAGGATTTAATGTCCCGATGAATCACGGGAGGAACAGCCTGAAGAAAAGATGACAAGAGCAAACCAATCATGACATCTAAGTATGGTGAAAAATGGACTAACAGATAAAGGATCAAGTTCTAACAAAAAGCTCACCCCATCGTGAAGATACTCCAAGCCCCTCGCTACATCCAGAGCGGTATATAGCCTCATATCCCAGCTCATCGGCACATGGTTGGAACCTAAAGGAGGAAAAAATATGACTGCAAATCTTCCAACAACATTTTGGTCCCCGAAAACAATGGGAATTGAGACATACTTACCATACAAGTGAGAAGCCAAGTTCCCTTTATTCATGTAGACATATACCAGTATGTGTTGGCCCTTTTCTGCACAGTAGCCGACTAAATTTACAAGATTTCTGTGATGCAACCTTCCAAGTAACATAACCTAAAAAAAGATGGCATACGAAGTCCCAATGGTGTTAAGAATGCGGACCGAAATTATAGTGATTAGAAAATATCCAGCATAATCACATTCATCTTTATGCAACGTATGTCACAACATTAACCATAAGCAAGTGGTACCTCTGTCTGAAACTCTTTCTCTCCTTGCTTGGAATTAGTTGAAAGAACTTTGACAGCAAGTGTTTCACCAGTTGCCATCTGAGCTTTGAAAACAGAACCAAAAGCTCCTTGTCCTATCAGCGTCGTGAAATTGGAGGTCGCTTTCTGAAGATCTCTGCACAAACATCAAAAGGAACAAATCCATGAACACCAGGGGATTCAAAGACATGCACTTACAACAATGACAGAAGATGGTTGATGATCGAACTCCTACTTGTAGGAGTACTCAGGTATCCCAGACACAGCAATTACATTAGCCCTTTTAAAGCCATCAAGCCAAAAGGTAATACCGCCACGTCCGGAGTTCACTGGTGACTCAGGACCGTTGGTCGAGTCTGACATCACAGTACACGAATCAGCGCCATTGACACGGATCGGAAGTGCCGCAGCCCTCCTAGAACTGCTGTTCCCTATTTGCGATCGCTTCCTGTGATACCTGAAGCAGACAAGTGACAGAATAGCCAGAAGCAATCCGATGACTACCCCGATCGAGATGCCAATGATCAAGCCAGATGATTCCCCTTTCATTTCCTTGTTCTCCGTTGACCAATCCAATGTTGCATCTGCATCAGAAATACAAGTTCAGAAACATGATATCTATGCATCAGTCAAAATAATGTGATGTGACATTTTTTAAGCACGCGCACATCAAAGACTTACCTGAATTTGACCCTTCAATTATCTATTTATTTGCTCCAAAGAATTATATCATATAAAAAAGGATTTGTCCAACGCCGTGTCTTGACCACTACTTGAAGCTTGAAAGGTCAGAATTTGGGATCTGCTTCACATTACAGCCAGAAACAAAAAGGTCAATCGATGAATATGAATCCTAGATGGGAGAAACACCACCAAGAAAAAGTGTGACCTTGACTTAAATTGAAGATAATACCTAAACAAAATGAAGCATAAACTATATATAATCTTGGAGGAGGAATTACCCATAAAATCTGAACTTTATTCAATAAAAAAAGAAAGTCAAACCAACCATGGTAAATGGAGGAACCCACCAAGAACCAGCCTTTACACATTAAAACTTTTACTGAATTTGAATACCAACAAGAGAATTTATTTTGATCTTAAAATAGAAACAAGAGATTTCATTCTAGTTTTAAGGACGAAGATTTAATTTTCTGCAATTAAATGCTAGTAAAAGCTTGAAATTTTGGCCAAACTAGAGAGGACCCATTTATGATCTTTTCAGGAAATGCAAAATCAAGAAGACCGAAGACAGATTCTTCAACCAAGAATACCGTAACCAACGAAACAAGACAAAAAAAAAATCACTGAACAATTAATCAACTGGCGAGAAACTGTTGTACTCAAGCTTCGAAGTTCTTCGAACATAGTTTTCCATTATAGCAACAATAAGAAGTTATAGAATTCCCAGATCAAAGCATCACAAGAAAGCAAAGACGGAGCTTCAAACCGAAAAGGGCAAGCGAAAAAGAGACTCACGTTGCAAGAGGACTGTATGCTTTAAGACAGAGGAGGAACCAGCATTCCTCTAAGAACAAGCAACCAACCGACCAAAGATGGGTTCTTTTGGGTTCTGTCTGGTTAATGAATGGTCCAAATTGGGTCAGAGAGTTTAATAGTGGACGGTTTTGTTCCAGGAGAGAAATGGGGTGCCGGTGAAGGGCTTGAGGGGGAAAGTATTTTGAAGTAGAAACAATTTCTTATCACCAAAAAAAAAAAAAGTAGAAACAATTTCTAGAGAGAGAGGGAGAGATATAGAGAGAAGAAAGAAGCCGCTTGGGTTCTCGAGGGGGGTTGTTTGTGTACGGAGTACAGAAGCGGGAAACCAAGGGGGTTGGTGTTATTTAGTATTTACTATTTACCACTGGTCCGGTTCTTCTGTTTCTAATTTCTCTGACTTTGGAGTCGTGTGTTTTTCGAGTCAAATTAACGAGATGTAATCCAATAATATTTTAAGGTTTGAAGATAATATTTTTTATTGAATATAAATCTCTTATTACTTAAATTAATTCAGTCAATGTCTGTTTAAAATTAACTCTTCCAATTATGTAATTTTTATTATTAAAAAATATGGAATTTATGCCTATTTCCAGAACAATTTGGAGGCTGGATTTTGGGACTGCTATTTAGTTTTACACCATTACTTATTCAAATACAGTCTGATTTTGGGATTTGCATGTTTTTGTCTCGTTTACTAGTTGCCGCTAGGATTTTTTTAAAAGGTATAATTTATTCTCCACGGAAAAAACTTCATAGTTGCCGCTAGGTTCATATAAATGTTGGCTCCTGATCCAAGACGTCAGAGTAAATAATCAAACCAGAATGGGTGGGATAACATGCTTAAATTTTGTAAAACCGACGGTTTTACTTTTGCGCATATGAATTATCCGGACGTCTGGAATTTTTTTTACCTTCAATCTTTTGAGTCATTACTAGCCCATCTATCTACTCTTCGTATTAAACCGTACGAAGGTCCATACTCTTCTCTAACGAAGTAACACCCTGTTATCTAACAACTAACTCCCTATGACGGAACCCCATTCTAACTATGGATTCCGATCATCAAACCTCACCGGAAACCACCACTACGGATATGAAGCTAACGACACAAACCCCAAATACCCACACTGAAAAATCACAACCCAACGAAGATCATCCACATACGCACTTCCTGAACCTTACTTTACACCCTCCCATTCTAAACCACACTCTATTAACCATTGAACCTTCATCTTCGAATTTCAATCGTAACATCCAATCAAACATCTCCGCAAAAAATTCTGACCTAGCTATCAATGTGCTTCGTCAAGAATTGAAACACCTAAAGGAAGACCCTTCCCTGCCTATTACCCTTCTAGCTTCACCGGATCAAGGGGCGGTGGAACAAGTTCTCTTAGGAAAACTCCTATCCAAAAAATCCTTCAAAGTAGCCGTCATGAAGACAAGCATATCCAAGTCCTGGGGTCTCTCCCGTGATAATTTTGGGGTGGACGAGCTACATCAAAATGTCTTCTCCTTCACATTGAAACTTGCGTCAGAGTTAGACTATGAGGTGGAGAATTTACTGTGGTCCATCTCGAATCATCACCTGGTGCTCAAGAAATGGGACCTCATGATGCCCTGAGCCTTGGTGGATTTCTCTACTTCCAATTTTTTGTGGAGGTTCACAACTTACCAAGGAGATTCATCAACCTTAAAACGGCTAACTAGATTGATACTCTCTTCCATAAAATGATATTTGTTGATGAAAAAGATCTCAAGAATTCTGAGTCGGGAGGATTTCTTCGTCTTAAAGTCCAGGTTAATTTTTCCGAACCCCTCCTTTTCAAATTCTTGCTTACTGACCATTCTGAGGAGCCTTAGCAAATTAATTTCAAATATAAAAGCCATCCAAAATTTTGTTCGTACTATGGTATTATTGGGCACTCGGCTCGATCATGCCAGATTGAAGGACTCAACCTTGCTTGGCTCTGTAGTGCTAGACTATGAGCGCTCCATTTAGGATCATGGCTGAGAGCTGACTCTCTTGGTCTATAAAGAAAGAGGCAAGACCCTCCGGGAGCTAATCTGAGCCTATCTCTCAGTTTGGATTCTCCCTCAAGCTCCCCATACCTCATCAAACTTTAGAACAAGATCCTCAGGTCTATCGATATTGAGTCGACTGGCTCTCCGGCAGTGGTGATTTTGGGCATTAGTCCTACAAGGAAAATCAATGCAAATGATCTCCAGCAACCTACTACTATTCATTCTATGGGGATAACAACAATCACATCTAAAAAGGATGATCTACTGGCTAATTTTTAGATGTGATTGTAAGTCTGATGGCTCTAGCACTAAAAGATCTGCAAGATCAAATGAGTGATGTGATGGCAGAGAAGAATATAGCAGTCAGAATTAAACTCCTTTCTATTATTGGGAGGTTAGAGACAACGTCTATATGCTTGGCGATACTATACCCTTGGGACCCCCAATGATTGTGGTGTCTAGCCCAGTTGAACCTAGAATACTTAACTTTTCTAGGACCAACGCATCCTTTTGTAAGACTATGGATTCAAACTTCCTTGTGGGCTCTTTGTTCGTTACTTCTATGGGCTTTACTCTTATGGATTCTTCTAATCGGGCCCATTGTTGAACTCTGGTTAGATGCTAGAGACAAACTTAAAGGTCCCATTGATGAGACCAAAGAAGATTTTAGACCATTCTGTATTCCTCCTAATGAAGTATACTTAAAACTCTCCACTCATATACCATGGATCAGGCCTGTTATCCGTAATAATTGACAGAACCATGTAAACCATATGCACATCTAACCCATGGTGTCCTCCTCGACTCTAACTAAGTCTGGTAAAAAAAGTTGAATGACTTTTCATATTTGAGACTTTCTGACTTAAAGAAGAAGGGTGCCGTGAGATTGTAGATTTGTCTTAGAATCTCCATGTTTCTGGTACCCCTAATTCTAAATTTTGGGAAAAAGTCAACCATGGACCATTAATTGCAATAAAAATAGATGCAAGAATATCCTGTTCGTATGAGTCATTTAACCTTTGTACCTAGCATTTAGAAACATGTTTGGAAGATCTCGGCTGTGCCTAAAATCAAAAATTTTAGTTGGTATATAATCTGTAATAGTATCCTAACCTCTACTAGCCTTGCTAGGTGCATTCCCCATTTCCTCCCTATGTGTTCTATTTGTGCTAATGACAGTGAAGATGTGATCCATCATTTATTTACCTACCAGATGCTCGTGCTACCTAGATGGCTAGCTCCCTTACCCTTCATTTTAATGATACTAATTATACTTGCTTTGCTGATTGATTTTCTGATATTGGATTTTTACTGCATGGTTCTCAAAATATATTACCTCTTTCAATTGCCATTCACACTTGTTGGAGACATTTATAATGCTAGAAATAAATTTCTTTTTGAAAGTATTAAGATAGATCCAATATCTACTACAAGAGAAGTTGTTAAGTTCTACTCTGAATTCTTGCAGATCCATCAGCAAAGAAAGACTGATACCGTACCACCATAGTCATGGGTTGCTCCTAGGGAGGACACCGTGAAGCTTAACATTGACGCCTCGTAGAAGGATTCTTAACTAGATATGAGCCTTGTTGTCATCGTTCGAGACTCCCAAGGCCTTTTGTTAGCAGGCCAGGCTTACATTTTGACGCCTACGTCACCTCTTTATGCGGAGCTACTTGCTATTTCTAAAGCTATTTCCCTGGTAAATTTGGATTTTGCTTCTTTTCTGACTACCATTGGAACAGATTGCAAACTCGCAGACATGTTCATTAATGATCTTTTAGCTACTGTTAACTGAGATATTGTGCATCTTGTTAGGAGGATCAGACTAGAGCTTGCCTCAGTTCCTTTATGCTCTTTATCTTTCATTCCTAGACTCCATAACAATGTAGCAGATTAACTTTGTCGCTAAGCACGCCTTAACTTACTTTTGACTGATTGGATGGTCTATCATCTATCCGAACTTGACTCTTTGCTCTTTGCTGATTTCCCCACTTGATATATAAAGTTGGTTTGTTATTAAAAAAAATTATCCGGACGTGATTAGATAAGCTAGCTAACTATTGATAGATGCACAAATACCAAATTGTTTAGACTAAATAATAGTTAGGTTGAAGAGTTTGTAACGGGACATATTATGTTCTACATTTTCCCAAATAAATTTTATAAGTATTTTTTTAACACTAATTGAACCCTAAAATAGAGATTTTTCTCTACTTGAATTCAATGTATTATTTGATCAAAATTATTGATATTTGATATTTACTAAATTTATTAATCTAAAAATTTATTATTAAGTTAAGTCCAACCTTAAAATTCAAGAGCAATTTTATGGTAGCAATTTTATACCAAGTAATAACATTTAGATAATTAAATTCCCAATAAAATTTAGGATAAATTTTATAACTTTACGGCTATCAAAATAAAATTTTAATCAACAGATTATATATATATATTTATATATAATCATACTTGTGTTAATTATCGCACAACTTTCGGGAATACCATATGGGCAAACATTTTTTGCGGTTGCAATAATTAGATTAAGTGAATCTTGTGAAGGAGAAAACTAATGGGAGAGGTGATCATCACCGTTTTGTGTTTAGTGCTAGAACTGGCGCCTTGGATACCTTGAATCAAAGTAGAGGGAGGTAGAAAATGATATTTTCTTTATTCCCAAATTGGCCTCGGCTTCTGTACTTTCCCGGACCAATATATTCTTCGACAGGAGTGGGAATTCATGTCTAATATTACTTTGAGTTGGGATCGAATGTGACATGGGACCGTACTACCCATGTTCAAATCTCCACGTGGGCCCGGAAAGTTTCCATGATCACTCCAATATACCACTTTGCCAACATAAAAAAAGATCTATAAATATTAATTAGTTTTGATAAAAGTATTAAATTGAAAATTTTATTTTTTTAATGTTGTTTTATACTGTTCCATTTTAGATTAGTTATTATCATATTAGATTGGATGGTAAAGAAAAATAATAGAGGCAAATGCCCTACGAGTTAGGGCACCACCGGCACGATGAGCCTTCCCAGCTATTGCATTGAATTACCATGTGCTATTGCAAATGGTCCACACCAAAATTAATTTAGACAATTGTCAATTTGATTAGAGCTAGTCTAAGATAATATGCCTGTGAAGGATACATATATTAAGTAATACATTACTACCAACTGTTTAGTATGATGTTGGATAGGTTTGACCCGTAAATGAGTATACAAATACATTAATACTAAAAGTTAGAGGAAATTTCACGAAGAATTGTAGTTACGTGTGTATTAGTTTTGAAAAACATAAAATTTTGAATAATTACAAGTACATATGGTATGGTTGGTGAGACTTTTGAGAGATTATATATTATTCTCTTGTCATGGAACATATTACAAAAGAGTGATGGTGGTCTTGCTAGGACAGATAATTGGTAGTTGGTTTTGATAACTTTGACAGTTTAGTAGGTTTGGAAAAATTAATATTTGGTAGCAAGCGACCATCGACCTAACTCACCTAATACAAATATAGAGAGAAAGTATAACTCAGAATCATCTTTTTGTCCTAAATAAGCACCACGCCTGACCTTCAAAATTTATGAAAACGACCTTAGACGTTGTCGGGGTGTACAAGATTATGACATTGTAATGTTTTTTAATAGTAACTGGTCTTCCTATGGGTTGCAACACGTCTGGCCTTTTGGAAGGGGTGTATTTTGTCATTCGGAAGTCGGGTCACTTTTATCAAATTGTTATTATCGTGCCTCTCGATTTATTTCATGCCAATTCACAGGATTACTTTTAGGATTCTCAAGTCCATTGAGGAGAAATTAAGATATTTTCTATAGAGAAGAGCTTCGGGTACCTCTCCTTGAATTAAAACCTTTGCAAGCTAAGATCAATGATTTTGGTGGCACTTTAACTCCATTAGTTGGTGACTTGTCTAGAATTTAGACCAATTTGATACCTTCTAAAGTGAAATGTTTTTATTGGGTGCCCTTGTAAAGAAAGCTCGAAATTAAAGATATTCTTATCTACACTAATAGACTCGAGGCTTGGGACCGTCTATACCCTTTGTGCGGAATAGAACGGATGATGAATCAGGTGATCATTTTCGATCTAGAGTCACAAATTTTAGGCTAAATTACCTACAATCAAATTAAAAAAAAATAAATATATTTTTGGAGATGATTGAGAGAAAGAAGGAAAAGATTTTGGTTACTCATTTACGCCATACAAATATGCCATTTTATTTCAAATTTTCACATAATTGCTTAATTAAAATATTCCAGACCTTAAACATATTACCTAAGAACAATTCATGGATAATGTTAATTTCAAGTAAATGGTTCCCATTTATTTCAATAGTTATCGACATCCAATTTATGTGTACCAAGACATGTCAAACTCAAACGTCTCAACAATCTTTATTAGTAATATGATTCAAGAATTCATGATCATAGTTTAGATGTTAAAGTTCCATATATGGCCCCAACATGTGTCTTTTCCCCCCGACAAATCACTATACAGCTCATCGTGAAAATTCCACAAGAAAGGTGCTTTTACCTGGAAATATTAATGTGAATATTTTAATAAATAAAACTTGATTTCCCATAATTATAGGCCACGTAACAAAACTATTTCTTCGACCTCGTCAAACAGAGCTACAAAAGAATTAGGGACTAAAATGAAGTATGCTGATTTCATATATTATCTTTACTATTAATATTTTATTAATTTTTAGAAACGAAAAGACACGCGTATCTTCTAGACATATTTTATTAATCAGATACTATATATTCCAGAAAAAATGCCAGTTGGTACCGATGGATATTTGTAAATATCTCTTTGGCTAGATTGCGGCTCTTTTATTTTTCTTGAGGGGATATTGCTGAGTGGTAAACGCTTAGTACTCGTGCTCACGATCAATATTCTCCGCAGCATTGTTATTATACTATACTTTTAATACTTCTAAAAAATAAAAGAATATTTAGAATCTGACATGTTAATTGCAAATACAATTTAGAAAGATTTTTTGATCAAATCAGATTGGACGATTTAAAAAAAAACTCCAATCAAACTGGGATCCGCAGAGCAAAAGATATTGCTATTCGAATCAATTTTACAAACATCGCTTCGTGAGTAATACACCTATTT
Source organism: Hypericum perforatum (assembly GCA_012979155.1). Lineage (NCBI taxonomy): Eukaryota > Viridiplantae > Streptophyta > Magnoliopsida > Malpighiales > Hypericaceae > Hypericum > Hypericum perforatum. The sequence continues at coordinate 101,483 of SOPF01027420.1, forward strand.
TACGATTTTGGTTGTAAGTTGTAACTTCTAAGTTGGCCAATTAATTTTAAATTCTGTGTCGTCGTAAATTCGGCAGAATTAATTTGCGAATGCCGATGGAGTGGTCGTGCATTGCCTCTAACGACTCAACACTTTAACTTTACTAAACCCTCATGAGATGGATAATTAGATCCATGTGTAAAAATGTTATTGTAGGGTCCTTATGCCGCTGAATGAACTCAAATAAAGTGGGAAAAAGAAGACAATGATCTGTTAATTTTTGTTGAAAGTAAACAGATAAAGTAACATTTATTTAAAAATTTATTGCAAATTTCGGTCAATAAATTTCATTTCATGAGATTTTTTTGGGATTACTAGATCAAGTTTTTGTAATTTTTTTATAAATATGAAAAATTTACTTAGTGTCACCCACATCTTACATATTTTTCGTAAACAAAGTTAATCATATTATAATGATTATATAATCAAAATTTGTACAAATTTTGAGTTTATTAACATAACATGATACCAAGAAAACACAACCATCAACTATAAGAACAATCATTAGTGGTTATCCAATTTGAAGTCTAAAGAAATAATATGTAAATTTTCTGTGCTTCTAAACAAGCAAAACAATACAATAATCTTAAACACTTTTCACGATTTTTAACATACTTTTTATTTAATCTAAGAAGTTAATTAACGATCAAACTTGAACTGTTTGTGGATCTATTTGATGCAATTAAAAGTTTTGTCTTCTATATGATGATCGAATTGGAAATAATCTATATATATATATATACACACGACGTCTTTATATTGATGGTGATTGATATGAAATAATCATATTGAATTTTCATATACTAAATTTGCAATAAAAATTTTCGGGTCTGTTGTCTGTATTCTAGAATGCGACGCTTTACTAGCATCAAGGTTACGATTGTGCATGGAATAAATTAAACATGCAATATAGAAAGAAAATTCATATTTGGCAGGAGACCATTGGTTCGAAGTGACCCCAACCTAATTTCTAATGTTCCGAACAAACCTAGAGTTCCATTATCCAAATCTATAAGCCGCATTAAATTTATAAATAACTAATTAGATTGTAAAACTCGTATTATTAAATTAAGCGCTTACGTTAACACTAATTCGGTTATCATTTTAAATGTTACAGCTACTTTATAGATAAAGTACATAGTTGTTAGACTCGACATACTTGATATTTTTTTGAAATTGTAAAATAATATTTACTTCCTTAATTTCTGCAATCATGTAAGATTCCATTATCTGAATATGATAAGGTCATGCCAAGCTAACAAATCACAAATCAACAGGTACCGGTAAAAAGAGTTATTATAGTTTGTACAATATGTTTTGAATTTGACTCACCGAAAATATGTTAATGTTAAATTTTTGTTAGTATAATTTTTCTACCTTTTAGTTTTTCTACCTAGTTTAAATATGGATTTGTTAATTTAGTTTGCCAATAAAAGGTAATATAAAAAGCCTAACAAAATAAAAGTATAATCATATAACAACACTAACCTTAAGTCCCACTATCATAAGACCACGCGAACATTTAATTTTCTCTATCTACGATATGGCAATTTATTACGCACATTTATGTACAGACACTATTAATTATTCTCACTATCTTGGAGGCAAAGAGGTGATGAAGCACGTGCCTTGCACGTTTGCGGACATGTACAGTTGTTCTCTCACTCCTCACGTAAAGTCAATTTGCGAAACTTGTCAAGTTGACCATTCTTTGAATTCCTCTTCCTCAGTGACATTCCGTTGTGGGAAAATCTTGTTACAATATCGGACACGATCTCAAGTCTGAATCGTAATGATCGTATGCTGGTTGCAGTTGAAGATTTTAATAAAATTTCTAGTGTTGAAAAATTCAGTAAGAAAAAATAAAAATAAAAAAACTTAATCGATTACTCTGCGATACAACGTCAATCACTTGAAAAATTAATATCGCACAATCAAGATATTTAAATTAATGCCCACACTACGATTAACCCAAATAACTACACAAAAATTGTAATAACTCAAACACGATTGGACGGGCTTGTTTAAGGAAGGATCCGACGTACTGCGCTGAGATATGAGATCAGCCCCTTCTTTGTTCTTAGAAATGGGCCTTAAAAGTTTTGTTCTCCTTTGAAGCCCAAACAAGATTTTTACCAATCCAGCTAACTTGAGTTAATCACTGTTATTAATAAAATAATAACATTTCATTTCTTGTTATACTTATGATGCTGTATCACTGTCATTAATGCAATTATATTTTTATAAAAAATTAGCATCTTGTAAGAACGATAAAGAGTAATTATATATTTTTTCGGATTCCGATTATGAAAAGAAGAAAATCCGAGCGAATCTTTGCTAGTAAAATATGTCGTTGTTTTCTTTTATTACGAGGTCCAGTTCTGATTCAATTGGGTAGGAATTTTGATACACTTTCTATTTATAATGGAGGACTTTTTTTGTACCTTGTCCTTGCTGGATATAGTTTGATCCAATAAAGAATCTGTGGACTGTAGCCGTAATTATTTATTTAGCATTAATTGATGGGATGAAGATGGATAAAGTATTTAGTTTGTTGTACTAACTAAATGATCTGTTTCAACGATTATATTAATATAATCTTCATATTTTACTTCAAAATGTAAGATAATAATTATGTGTACTTTTTATGTTTCACTTATTCTTGGCATAAACAATGTGGTGAACTATCAATTTTTAATTTTTTTTAAACTAATTCTCTTCGTAACGAAAAGTGAACTCAAATTTTGTTCACATAACATCAAAATAACAAATAAAAAAATCAAAATTATAAAAACTTGAATCTGATTAAAAGTTTAAATTAGACACGACTTAACGTGGAATTTTATTTAGAGACTTCCAAACCCAGAGCATTGGACCAGGTTACACGAGAAAGTTAGGGACGGTACTGAACAGCTGCAAGGCATAAATCATGTTTCCTTCTGACACTAAGTCCCCGAACGTCGGACATGTCCAGGCACTCGGGTGGTTTCAGACCACAAGGAAGCTTCCAATCGAAATGATAAAGCAAGTTGGCAAGTGTTAACTCAACACTTGACGTAGCAAACATCATTTCAGGACACATCCTTCTTCCCGAACCGAAAGGGTTGAACTGCAAGTGACCACCTTTGTATTCAACGGATGATGTGAGGAACCTTTCAGGGCAGAACCTATCTGGTTCCTTTCCACATTTCTGGGTCTCCTCCGATTGCCCAAGCGTTGACGTGTACTCTCGTTTTTGAAGGTATGTCGTACCTGTTAATTGTCAAGCTCTTTTGGGCTTCTCTTGGAAATAGGAGTGGAAGAGAAGGATGTAACCTCAGAGTTCCTTTGATGATCGCATCCATGTACGTTAGTTGATAAAGACTTGGCTCTTCGACGGTGAAGTTTGTTGGAAAAATAAAGTAATTATGTGTGAGTAAAATGATAATTTAAGAATATTTTAATGGACATAAATAATTTGTGTGATTAATATGAAATGCTACAAAATTGTAACAATCCACATTAAAATTTTATATTATAAAGGAGTAATCATTTATTATTTTAGATTTAATTTTTAAATTTATGACATTTTAAATTTATTGCATAAAATAATTTATATGTTACATAATTAAATCGTGTAAAGTTTGACATTTGGATATTTACTATATAAAAGGTCATCCTTTCATTTGTGAAATGAAACAATAACAACAACTAAGTGTAGAACTATTTTGATAAAATTTATTGCTCTATTTTTTATTTTGAATAATTATACTTTATTTTTGTTAGTTATTTGATTATTCATGTTTATTTGAATTTGGAAAGATCTATTTAATTCTCAAAAACTATACCTACAAATAAAATAATTTTTAAGGATAACGTCTACTACGAGACTATGATAAATTCTTTATTATTATTCCACCAAATTTTTTAACAATCTTAAAAACTATTAACTTAGAAAGTTAATTTACCCTGCAAAAATATAATAGTATTGGTGGGAGCCAAACGATTATTTTAAGAGGTATGAGAGAGCATAAGGTGTAATTCGTGGGTTTGGCTTTGGACATTACGGAATGAAGGTCTAGAACAAATTTGACAACATCGGAAAAAGGGAAAATTACCTCGGGCCTCTCTGGTTTGAGAAATTTGTGTTTTAGTCCCCGTATTATTTTTTATTAGCATTCGACCTTCTAGTTTGCAAAAAGTGTATAATTTGCCCCCTATCGTCGAAATCGGAGGATTTCTCCGGCAAGAGTGCACTTGAGATTACCAAATTGCCCTTGCTTTGTTAAAAAATAAATTCGACTTCTATTTTTACAAAAATGCCCCGCCCAGATTTTATTTCCTACTTGAACCCTTATCTCCTTCTTCTTATATCCTTCTTCTTCCTCCTCCCCGAACCCCTCTTTGCCGTAACCCTCCCCGAACCCCTCTTCCTAGTAGCCCGAATCCTTGTACTATGTTTCCAGAAATCGAGTAGTAGCCCTAATTCCCGACATGCCTTCCTTTTTTCATACGATCCGAACCTTGAACCCTAAAGTACTTAGTCTAAATTGCGACAAACCCTAGGTGTATCCATCGTTGTTTTGAGGAAGCTCAGAGCCATGTCTTCGTCGAATGTGTCATATTGTTTTGCTGATGAACTAAGATACGAGAATGTTAATTGCAGGTGTGGGAATCGGGCTGTGGTGAAGATTTCCGAGAGCGAAAAGAACAAGGGTCGCTTGTATTATAGTTGTGTGAACAATAGCATTGATTCGCTGGATTGGATAGTGTGAGCCACGAGAGAAGCTGCGTACTGAGGGTGCTTGTTCGAAGATGTATGCGGATTCTGGGCAAAGTATTGAAGAGTTGAAGGTGGTGAAAGAGCTTGTGAAAAACCAAGTTCATGTTGCTGCTGATGTGAAATGTTCAATAGCTTGGGTCAAGAATCTTGTTGTACTTTTGATAATATGTAACATTGTTGTCTTTTTTCAGTTGAAGTAGAATTAGCTTGAATAGATGTTGTAACTAGCAACTGGTGAATGAATGAAGGTTGTTTTGCTATGTTCTTTTGATGTGTTCCAACCAAATCACCTACTTTGTGTAGTCTGCACTTTAAAATGCCAATAGAAAGCCAATAGAAAGCAACTTAAAACCAATATCATTAAGGTTCATGTCTTCACTTCAAAACAGACAAAGACAAAGGTTCATCATGTTTGTAGTTGAAAACAGCAGTCACTTCTAAGTTTGATCATACATCAACTTCAAAATATCATAAACTTCATTTAAGTTTGATCATACATCAACTTCAAAAGAAACGGAAATCTTCAGCTTGCAAGAACAGAGTCTTCAGCTTGCAAGAACAGATTCTAAGTACTTTTTGGTGAAGCCTCTACTGCAAGTTTGCTGATGTGATCCTAGCGAAAGAAATCACAAAATACGGATCTATTGTCGTCTAGGATGGATGAAACTTAGAACCCACGAATCTGATCTAGCAATAACCTTGGTACTAACCTCAACCCTAGCTATGAACAATCCGAGAACGCTAAGTAACGGTCGAATTCACACCACAAACAAGGATGGCAACTCGCTTGATAAGTGAAAGAAACATTCAAGCCAAGCACACCAGCTCAAAGCAAGAACAAAGAGTTATTGAACTCCCTTAGCCAAAAGACTAAAATTCCGAATTTTATATATTAAAATTGTCTCAAATATGCGGACATAGGACCCTATTTATAGGCCTAGGGTTTCTCTAATTCCTAAATAATAAATTATCTAAACAAGAGCCAAAACAAGCGGCTGAATAGGACTCCTAATTCTGGCCGAATACTTGCTCCTAAAGCAAAGGGATTCTGGCCTCTTATTCACCTAAACAAGAACTCTTATTCAACTAAACAAGTACTAAAGATAAGATACGAAATATTGTAGAAGCTTCCTTAAAGATCACGTCTAAACAAGGCTGAAAGTGCATTCCTACTTTTTAGGAGTATGCGTATCTTCCAAAAGGGCTTCTAGCACGTGTATGGGCTTTGCATTGGCCATGGTCTTGCTTGTACTATCTTGGACTTCTTGAATTAATCCTTGCAATTCAGCTTGAAGTCTTCTTTGCCTTGCACGTGTCATTGGTCCAATAGGTACTTGCACTTGAAGTGAGTCTTGTAGCTTGGATTGCTTGGACATGGGCATGCTCGCATCATTCCCCTCTTCTTGAAAAGGATTTGTCCTCAAATCCACATCACCTACATCAAAAGGACTCAAATCAGTAACATTAAAGGTAGCACTCATATTATACTCACCTGGAAGGTCTAGCTTGTAAGCATTGTCATTGATGCGCTCAATAACTTGGAATGGTCCATCACCATGGGGTAGCAACTTTGAACGCCTTTGGATAGGAAAACGCTCCTTCCGCATATGCAACCAGACCCAATCTCCCGGCTCAAAGACAACCTTGTGTCTTCCTTTATTTGCTTGCCTAGCATAGTGCTCCGTTCTCTTCTCAATGTTTGCTCTCGCCCTCTCATACAATTGCTTGACAACTTCAGCCTTCTTCTTGCCATCTAAATTAACTTGTTCACTCATAGGCAAAGGTGATAAATCCAATGGAGTCAAAGGATTAAAGCCATAAACAAGTTCAAAAGGTGAAAACTGAGTGGCAGAATGTACGGAGCGATTATAAGCAAACTCAACATGTGGCAAACAATCTTCCCATGTCTTGATGTTATGCTTGATAAGTGCCCTCAATAAAGTAGACAAAGTTCTATTCACAACTTCAGTTTGACCATCAGTTTGTGGATGACAAGTAGTAGAGAATAATAACTTGGTACCTAACTTACTCCACAAGGTCTTCCAAAAGTAACTTAAGAACTTAGCATCTCTATCAGAAACGATTGTTCTAGGCATGCGATGCAACCTAACAACCTCTCTAAAGAACAAATTAGCAATGTTTGAGGCATCATCAGTCTTGTAACATGGAATAAAATGCGCCATCTTAGAAAACCTATCCACTACCACAAAAATTGAATCTCTTCCACGTTTAGTCCTAGGCAGACCTAACACAAAATCCATAGAGATATCAATCCAAGGTTCACTAGGTAAAGGTAGTGGGGTGTACAAACTGTGGGGTTTTACCGTTGACTTGGCTTGCTTGCATATGATGCAACGACCACAAATTCTTTCAACGTCTCTCTTCCCACTACCATGATCTCCAACAGCATCGTATAGAAGTTCAATAAACCACTTCCAATTTTGTCCATTTTCCTTGTCCACTATGGCCCAAGCAATGGGAATAATCCCATTGTTAGTATCCAAGCCAACTGCAGCCAACAAAACTCCTCCAAAGGGTCCTTTCAAATGGCATCCGTCTATGCCAAGGAATGGCCTACATCCGTGGATAAACCCAGTCCTTGAAGCATACAAGCACACAAACACTTTCATGAAAATGCACTTCTCATTCAAGTTAGCCCGGGGTTGTGCTTCTAGCTTAACTATAGACCCGGGGTTCAACATCCACAATAATTCACAGTAAACATTCAACTTTGCATAGCTGTCAACATATGATCCATACTTCTCCATCTTATGGTAAGTCTTCGCCTTCCCCAATTTCCACTTCTTTGGTTTTACACCCCACTCCTTCAAGCTGGCTTTTATTGTTTTGTTGTCTAAAGTTGGATTAGCATCTAGCAATCCACCAATTTGTCGTGCAATCCATTTTGGGGTTGCCCAAACACCACTTCCAACTTTTACACAATTGTGCTCATCTTGATAAG
>SOPF01027420.1:120066-247680 GCA_012979155.1 Hypericum perforatum
GCTATGTATTCCGAATGGACAATAATGGTCTGACTTTTATTAAGTAGGGGATGCCTTTATATAGGCTCCAAAGTCTCCTAAACAAGCTAACTCCAAAAGGAGCAAAAAGAAATCTAGCCGAATTAGGCACTAGCTCAATCTGACCTAACAAGCACTCCTAAAAAGTAGGGATTTGATTCTGGACGAATTTACTAACCAAAATAATATCTACTAAACTAGAAACAATCTATCATAATATCTAGTAGAATAATAAAGTATTTGCACTTCCTAAACAAGTAGATGCATGGACTAAATAGGCTGATTCTTCTTGAAACTTAATGTGCGCATGCATCCAGATTAGTACGTGCTCTTCAAGCTTCCAAAATAGGTTGACGGACGTCCCAAATAGGTTGATACATGTCCATGCATGTTTCCAGAATAATATGTGCTTGCTAAGCTTCCAAAATAGTTTCAAACTCTTCAAAACGAAATCTGCAAGCAAATAACTTCCTAAATAGCTTCAAGAACGCGCATGGGCTTCCCTTGGGCTTTTTTGGACATCCTTACTCTTGCATAAACTCATTGGACTTCAGATCAAAACTTCTAGCCCATCAGATTCATATCACCTTTGATTTTCAAGTAAATTATTACTTTTCAAACCAAAGGACACCAACACCCTCAACGCCAATGTCACTGTGGCGCCATTGCAGTTGTGCTCAATCTCGAAAATGTCCAGCTGCTCAATGGCAAAACTCCCATTCTTGCGGATCACTGCTTCTACCTCATCTTTCGACGTCGCGTATATGTGCGCATCGTACGAATCAAGCTTTTCCTTGTCGATCCTTCCCTGCACACAGCAATTATATTCACTGCGTCGAGTTCGAGAATTTGTGAACGTTGAATTTAAAATTCTGTTGTTACCTGAGAAACAAGGGTAGCTAGGGATCTGGATAATATTTCAAAGAAAAAGGAGGCCCCTCTGTCAACATGATGGCGGCCAATTCTTCCAATAAAAATCAGCACCATTCGCCCTCCGGTCACCGATTCCCGGGACCTTGATTTGAGAAACAGAGAAAAGTCTTGCTCAGATTGGGATTCGTATGCCTGTGCAACCCCGGGTGGGCTCGTTTCCGATATGTAAAATTTCCCTTTGTTTATTCATCTTCCTTGCTCATCATAAAGTCGTTTGGGGACCTTAAAACAGTAAACATACATACATGGAAAGTAACCAACAAATAGTTAGATTATTAATTGTTCTGACTTAACCAAGCTGTAAGCAACGGGTTGACAGCTTTGACACCTATCAAATATACATAGATATTAAAAGGAGATGTCATGTTACCTTGGAAAGCCAGTGCAGACTGAAGGAAGAATAGACCAAGTGCAAGAAATCATCTGGAAATATTCCGTAGAAGGAACCAGGATAAGCGGCTACCGAGAGGGAGAAATTGTCTTCATCTTCATCTTCTCCTCCTCCTCCTCCTCCAATTTCCTTGTGAAGCTCCTTGTACAGATCTGGCAAGGACTTGAAGATGGAGTTGAAATCATTGTTCGGGAGGTCGTTTAGATACACCCCAATGAAGTCTAGGTCATTGGCAACAGCATCACGACCACGACGACAACTGGCTACCGCTTCCACCGTCTCCCTGATGAAAGATAATGTGTTTGGTCCGGAGGAGCAGCCCAAATCGGCTACTCCTAAGCTCTTTCGTCTTAGTAAAAGGTACACTTCTTGTAGTGCCTTCGTAACTGTTTGCTTCACCCCATCGGATACCATCTTCTGTGTTCCATGCAATAGAAAAATAAACATACAATATCAACTAATTGACTTGGGTTTAGATAGTTCATGAACAGTGTTACAGGTTATCCTCGTATCCAATAGGTTGAACTCCATGACAAGAAAACAACAAAACTCTCCTCTTTCACCGGATATATCCTTTGATGGCAAAATAATAAGAGCTCACTAGTGGAATTGCAAAAATTGCAAAAATTGCAAAAATAATAAACCACTTGGAATGACGAGTTTTTAGCATAGCTATATTCGTCATTTCCTCCAGCCATGTGGAAGTCCTCCACATCCATGTCTGTGTGATTGCACCTGGCTTTTGGTCTGCTTGGGCACTTTATAGTTGCGAATTTCCAGTTGGTCTTTTTTTTGGGGAATAAGTATAGTTATATTGTCACGGTTGTTCAATTGCATTAGATATCATTACACGATATTGGTTTTATGGTGTAAAGCTGTAATCGAGGAGTTATACGGATTGGTTGAGGCACCAATCAAGTGGATGGTTGTTAAAGGGGAGAAATATAGTTGACTTTCAAAAATCACCAGTAAAAATCTTACGGTGTCCAGTGTTTTATACATTTATATTTAATAACTAATCGTTATTTTGTTGAAAATTTAATAGTCCTATCTAATTCAACTTGAGTCTAGAGTTAAATTAAAATTACACTTCCAATATTGAGAAAATATTTGATTTTTTTTCTAAAATAGTGCTGTTATTCACAAAAAATTACAAAAATTATATTATTTTTTTAATTACCAAAATGGTGTTTACGTTACACACGAGTTTTTTTCATGACGTGGACCGAGCAACGGGAAAAACATTTGAGACAAGCAGATGGGGAAACCCTGCCACTTTCTCGTCCCGGTGTCCCCTTCCGTAACTTCCCCTCGCCACCTCCCCCTCCTTCTGACAACCTCGCCACTTTCCCGGCATGATGTCCCCAGCACTAGCTCATCGAAGTTCTCCAACTAGATGATGAAGCTTCACAAAGCTCTGTCCACGATCGTACCTCAACAACGATAAACCAACTATCGAGACAAGTCAGAATTGACTCACCAAGGTCTCACAAACTCGTCAATAGTAGCCTCACAAACCGTCATATCTCCGTTCTCCGCCACATTGTTTTCTTTGTTCTACATATCGGAAGTTCAAACCTCTGCTCTTACGCTGTCGAAGACTAAAAAAATACAACGAGAGAACGTCAGAGGTACATTGGGGAGTTGATTCCAATCAATTTTAGGTACACAAAATATTCCGGTTGGCCGAATTAAGTTCCCCTTTATTGCTGTCCTCGTTAAGGTGATCGGAGACCAAGTTAAGAGTTTTTGTTCTGTGACTTGTTTCCATATTTTTTTATCGTAACTCAGTCATTATGAATAATTTTTTTGTGAATGGATCCAAGTTACGGGTGGATACTAGTTTGGCAATTTTAAAAAAATTAACATTGTTTTCATAATTTTCCATGAACATTAGCACTATTTCAGGAAAAAATCAGAATATTTTGGCTTCTGTCGAGAGTTATGGTTCCAAAATCACAAGTGGACCTTATTAACCACAGGGAATTAAGAACACTCACAGAGGATCGTGCGATCCACCGTGATGACTTAGCAGGCTCCCATTGGAGGAAAGCTCGCCCTCTCCTAACGTGTAGTGAACCCGCGTGTTATGGGAGCTTTAGATGAACCCGGACAATGCTGACAATTTGTCTGCATGGCATAACGTGATGCAGCCGCGTGGAGTGTTTTGCCAAGCAATTTTTTTTATTTTTTGAAAATTATTTTAACCATTTTGCACCATTTTGTATGAACGAAATATTTTTATATTTTTGATAATTTAAAAAAAAATTCAATTTATTTTATTTAAATTATACAATACAAAAAAATCATGTAATTTGATGTAGTTTTGGTTATAATTTGACAAAGTTATGTAATTATGATATTTTATGTATACATATAGTTTAATATAATCATGTAATTTATAATTATATTGTTTGAAAAAAATTATGTAATATATACCCTTAAATCATAAGTTTCTCATATTTATAAGTTGATTATTTATGATTTTTTTAATTTTGTAGTTAATTATGTACTTTATAATTTGATATTTTTTTTGGTTGGTTTGGAATTAATTTTAATATTTTTTAATTTATTTGAAATCATATTCAAATTTGATATAGTAACTATATTTAAAAAAAAAATCTAGCGTGGAGGTGATGTAGAGTTGTTGTATTGGGATCTTTGCTTTTAGGGAAAATTAATACTGGGAATCACGAGCTAACATAAACGAAAAAGAAAAATAAATACAAATTTGTTAGGGTGGATGTTCTGTGTCGAGGTTAATCTCCTCTCTCTTTCTCTTTTCTCCCATTCCACTTGTCGTTCTCTCTTTCCCTTCCTTTTCCCTTTCTCTAATTTTCCCCATCTATGACTTAGATCTAGAAAAATGGAAGGTTATCTCATCAGAATCTTCCTTGTCGCCGGATACAGCGCCATCTTCAATCGGTGGATCGAGCGAGCGAGCAATTTCGAGTTCCTCCTTATTAACCTCCTCCTCTTGGTTGATGAACTCAGTTAGCATATTATATTAAATGGTAACTCTTGTTAAATTAAATGATATGATCGATTATGTAAAATAGTATGCTCAATTATATGTCTAATTATATTAAATTGGACGTCCGATTATGTCAAATGATACGTTCATTATATTAAATTATATTCCAAACTATATTCAGTAGTAGGTTCAATTATAAGAATGATATATATGATTATGTTGAATAATAATTTAGAAATGTTTTCCTTTAAAATTAATTAAATCATAAAATATATTCAAATGTCTCCATTTTTCTTTGGAGGGCGTTCCAATTACTCGATAGCTTCAGGCGCGTCTTTTTTCTCTGGGGGGCGTTCCAATTACTCCAGGGCTTCACGTCCGTCTTCATTCCGGTTGATATTGTCATGTCACATATTCCTTTTTTTTTTCTTTTCCTTGTTTGCCCTCACCCTTATGTATTATTACGGACCCAATCTTATCCCCAGCCAACAATCTATTCATGTTGAAAGACTCTTAACTTATGCCTGGAGAACGTTTAAAATAAGTGATGAAAAATTATTATAGCTAAATTAAGATCTCCTAAATAAATTGAGTTCAAATAATTAGTAACTCGTTGTTAAATATTGGACAAGTTATATTATATATTAAATAAAATTTTTGGCTTGAATTTGAATTATTAGATTTGTTGAATATTCCACCACTACTAACTAACCTAAAAAATATTCCATACGTTTCCTTATAATAATAACTTTCTTTTTTTCTGTCACTGTGTCATATGTATTGTAATTTGCTTCAGTGTCATATGTATTGTAATTTGCTTCACATGGACATGTTCCTCGGGAGTCGCTTCCTGACAAACTCCAATCAAGTGGATGATTGTTAGACCACCCGCAGCGGTAAAGTCCCGTGTCCCGGGCGTGCCACGTGGCGGCTCGGGATTGGGCGCGGAACTGTGGTTGAGGCGCCCCTGGTGTCAGTCGGGGCGCGCCTCGCCCCGGGCGATATGGCCCCTTCTGATTGAGCCACGTCGCCCGGGGTAATATAATATTATTTTTTTATTATTTTTTTTTTAAAATTGAAAAAAATTAAAAAAAAATCAGAAAAATTAGGAAAAAAATTTTAAAAATTCATTTTACTGTTTTTGACTTTTTTGTGCAATTAAATATTTTTTTATTATTTTTTGGTAATTTTATACAATTTTTTGAATCCAAATAACGAGACTTTTCAGATGAAAAAAGACGTGGAGAAGGCATTTGGAGTCCTACAAGTAGACCTGACCACGAATTGAATCCAATTCATAATTCGATTCGATTCGATTCGTTAATAATTCGATTCGATTCGTATATAATTCAATTCATCGACAATTCGATTCGAATTCGTAATGGTACGAATTGAATTCGGTTTGAGATTTTTATAATTCGTCAAACCGGCCAATTCAATTTGAATTCGATTCGACTTAAATTCGTAGTGAATTTGATTAAATTTGAATATATATATATATATATATATATATATATATATTGGTGTAAAAAATCTCAAACTCTATTATTTACTAAACCTTAAATCCTAAACCCTAAACTCTAAACCCTAAAATCTTGAAACTCCAACTCAATTATTTATTAAATCATAAATTTTAAACCCCAAATCTTAAATCCTAAAATCTTAAGCTTAATTATATACTAAACTATAAACTTTTAAATCCTAAATGATGAAACCCTTAAATCCGAAATCGTAGATAATTTATTCTGGCGCATTAAGTGCAAACTAAAACTTTAATTTATTTTTTCTCTAAAAATATTAAACATTTATTCCTTATTTTTTAATTTTTAATTAAATATTTAATATTTAAGAATCAATTCGAATTCGATTCGAATTCAATTCGAGTTCCAAGGTTTATAATTCGAATTCAATTCGTTCTTGGACGAATTGAATATGGTTTAATGTTTTAATAATTCGAATTCGAACCAATTTGATTCGAATTCGTTCGAATTCGAACCTTGGTCAGGTCTCCTACAAGCTTGCTTTGCTTTCATAAAATCTCCATGACTTCTTTGGGATCAACAATTTATTGGCAAAGTTATGATAGCTTGCATCATAATGCATAATATGATTGTGGAGGATGAACGTGATAGTTATGGACTTTATAGTCCAGAAGAATTCTTCAACGACAGACCAAGCAGCAGCACATCCATAAACTATGAATACTCTACTCAACGCATTGGATCTTTATCAAGCTTCATGATAGCTAATTCTCAAATTCGGAATAGGGAAGCCCATATCGCTCTCCGTAAAGACTTAATTGAGCATGTTTGGGCTAAATTTGGTGGCGGTATTTAGTTATGTAATTTGCAAATCAAAGTTATTTCTTCAATTTCGTAGTTTCTTTTGTAATTTGTAATTTTTAATGAAATTTCCCTTTCTTGAATTTAATGTTCTAATTTTTTTTTCGCATTTTCGAAGTTACGCGAACAAAATATTCGATTATTATACAGTTAGCTGAATTTAAAAAAAGCTGAGCTGAGAAAAAAACTGACGTGGCGCCCACGGCGTGGCACTGTAGCAGGGGCACCACTGTGGACTGAAAACTGAGAGCAGGGGCGCGGCTGACATGGCGCCCAGGGCGTGCACTGTAGCGGGGGCACCAATACGGATGGTCTTAAATATAAAAAAAAATCGATCGGTGACATGGGACTTCAAGTGATGCAATATCTCAATTTTCTTAAATCTTTTTATTTTTTTAAATTTTTTTATCCATAAAATAATGAACGTCAAATTTCGTTCGTGTAATATCACATCATTCCGGTATATGGAAGACAGAGCATGCTAATAATTCATTTTGAAAGCGAACGTTGGAGTAAAATTTTGAGTGTTTCCGTGGAATTTCCTTAATATAATGCACAAAATGGATATTTCTCATTAATGGGAGAAACTTAATTTTTTTTCTGTTTGGTGCTACTATTCACCAAAAATTATCAAAATGGTGCCCCATGCCCCAAATTCCCATTTTGGTGTCCGGCCTAAAATTATTTCGTCTACTGGGCCAATAGACGAGTTTTCAATCCGTCTATACCAATAGACGGGTTTTTTTCCCGTCTATCGATAGACGGATCACAAACCCGTCTATTGGTTGGAGCCGAATTGTTTTGGTCTATTGGACCAATAGACGGGATAATAACCTGTCTATTGGTTTGATTGATGAATAAGACTCTAATCTGTGTCAAAGTTGTAGATCAGGGTATTACGGATCTACTCGTTTTGGAATCGCTCGATTCAGAGTTCGTATGAGAAAGTTATGATTTTTCTACCAAAAGTCGACGAACTAAGCTAATCATTCCTAAACCAACCGCAATTTACTCAAATCTCAAAAACACAAAGATCAAATCACGAAACTTAGTTCATAAAAGTCGTAGACTAATGTGTATTCTTTTTGACTTAGAATCATCCATATCGAAGCTCACATGAAAAAATTATGCCAAACTCTCCAAAGGTCGACGAATTAAACCACCACGAACTTTTTCGTCGGCCTTTGGAGGGTTTGGCATAACGTTTTCGTGTGAGCTTCGATATTGATGATTCCCAGTTGAAGAGAACCTTAACACATTAGTCTACGACTTTTGTGAATTATGTTTTGTGATTTGATCTTTGTATTTTTGAGATTTGAGTAAATTGCGGTTGGTTTAGGAATGATTAGCTTAGTTCATCGACTTTTGGTAGAAAAATCTTAACTTTTTCATACGAACTCCGAATTGAGCGATTCTAAAACGAGTAGATCCGTAATACCCTAATCTACAACTTTGACTAAGATTAGAGTTTTATTCATCTATTAAACCAATAGACGGGTTTTAAACCCATCTATTGGTCTAATAGACAAAAAACAATTCAGCTCCAACCAATAGACGGGTTCGTTAACTGTTTATGTGTAGATGGGTTGACAATCCATCTATTATTATAGACGGGTTAAAAACTCGTCTATTGGTCCGGTAGACGGAAAATTTTTTGGCCGGACACCAAAATGGGAGTAACGGGAATGGGGCACCATTTTTGTATTTTTTGATGAATAGTAGCACCAAACAGAAAAAAAACCCAGAAACTTTATTCTGGTCCCTTCATATCAAATCTTATTTGCTATGGACCAACCAATCCAAAACCGGCAATTGGATTTGTGAAGGGACTCTTAATTTTCAAGTGATATATGACTAAAAAATTTAATGAAGAAAATAAAGTCAAGTAGATATTAAATCATAGTAAAAAAAATAATACACCGGATTGGTTTAGGCACTAATCAAGTGGATGATTGTTATAGGGGAGAAAATATAAACGACTTTCGAAAACCGTTATGCCGGGTGACGCACCATTTTACCTGATATCTAGTTCAACAAAAAGTAACATATGAGACTTATATTATTGAAATATTAAAAAAATTGCAGAATAATTTTTACGACTAGTCTCATCCTTCAACATCATCCCTGTCCTTTTGTTCTACGTTCAAAGTTATAAAATGAACCCAAACAAACGTGTTATATTAAATCTTCCCGAAACCATCAAAACTAAATCTTGTGGCAACAACATAAATAATTAAATTAACCCAGCTCCTTTTCATCTCGTCGCAGTCGCTACTTGATATTAAATCCTAAAAATGGACCCACGTTGTTCCCTTCTCCCCTCTCGTCAAAAAATTATTTTGTTATGATTGTTCGTACCACAAAAGGGACGACAAGCCCTTTAAATGCGTGATGCCCCGCTGAATTCACTTTAGAAGATATTTTGAGTGCAGATTTGAGAATTGAGATACAATAAATTTCTTATAGATTTGAAGGCAAGGGAGATTCCAGGCCAGTGAATTCATTTGTAGGCGTACCTTGCAATGCTAAGCAACAACTTGTTCATGTTGAAAGACTAGTTGACTATAATATTAAAATTATGTTTACTAGATGACTCTACGTAAGAATCTCTGAGTTCAATAAAGTACAATTAGAGAGGCCAAATTTTTGATTTTTCAAATGGGTTAAAATAGTAGTTTAAGCAAATTTCTAGTTGACAAATACTAAAGCAACACTTACTAACCCTAATTACTTGGATTACTTTGCGTGTGTCATGCCTCATAATTAATTTAACCCTAGTTACTTGTCACTCTTTTGGGTCATCCTTTATAATATTCTCAATGTTCTCTATAGCTAGAATATGTCATATTCTCTATCAAACCACTACTTAAAAATTTAAAGGGAAAAGTCTACCTAGGGTACCTGTTGTTTGATCCGTTTGTCCCTGTAGTTTAAAAAGGTCATAACGAGTTCTCGTGCTTCTAATTTTCTCATTTGTGTCACCTCCGACCAGTTTGATTCATTTTTGTTCATTTTGGTATGATCAAATCTAGCGTTTTCAACACCGATTGTTGACTCCAGTTGATTCCTCGAAGTTTCCCCGACATGTGGATACTAGTTTCACATGTTTTCGTCACCGGAATCACGAAATAGAGCTTCAAATTTTGAATCGAACCAGCTTAGGGTGACTTAGGTTAGAAAATTGGAAGCACGGGGACTCGTTATGACCTTTTTGGACCACAGGAATCTATCGGGAATGCGTCAAACCACAGGGGCCCTAGATGAACTTTTCCTAAATTTAAAATACCATTCTAACTAAAAAAACATTTTCTTCCCCTTCCCATTCCCATTCCCCTTTTTCCACTTGTAGTATCGTCTTACTCCAACTTCAACCAAAAACAAAACGCAAACCCAATTTTTTCACATATAATTAAAATAATTAATAAGAAAATCAAATTTTAAAAACTAGAATCTAATAAAAAATCTAAATTAGACACGACATAACGTGGAATTTTATTTAAAGACTTCCAAATCCAAAGGAATGGACCAGGTTACAGGAGAAAGTTAGGGACGGTACTGAATAGCTGCAAGGCATAAATCATGTTTCCTTCTCACACTAAGTCCCGGAACTTCGGACATGTCCAGGAACTCGGGTTTCAGACCACCAGGAAGCTCCCAATCGAAATGAGAAAGCAAGTTTGCAAGTGTTAACTCAGCACTAGATATAGCAAACATAATTCCAGGACAGATCCTTCTTCCCGAACCGAAAGGGATGAACTCCAAATGGCCACCTTTGTATTCAACTGATGACGTGAGGAACCTTTCAGGGCAGAACCTATCTGGTTCTTTCCAAATTTCTGGGTCTCTTCCAATTGCCCAAGCGTTGACGAGTACTCTCGTTTTTTGAGGTATCTCGTACCCGCTGATTGTCAAGCTCTTTTGGGCTTCTCTTGGAAATAGGAGTGGAAGAGGAGGATGTAACCTTAGAGTCTCTTTGATGATCGCATTCATGTACTTAAGTTGATGAAGACTTGCCTCGTCGACGGTGAAGTTGTCGTGGAAAACACCCCTCACCTCCTCTTGTACCTTTCTCATGATTTCTGGGTGCTTCACGAGTTCGGACATTGCCCATTCTACAGTTGTACTAGTTGTCTCAATACCGCCAGATAATACATCCTGATCCAGCGAAATTTAATGGGATTAAAATTGGAAATTGGTTTCTAGTTGTGGCAACTTTTTGCAGAAGTTAGAACTAGTCTAAAAAAAATAGCGAGTGCACTAAACAGCTTCAAAGTGCAAACAAAAGAACTTACGACGAGGATTGCTTTGATGGATTCGGTAGACAATGAAGCTTCATGGTCATTCTGATCCTGCAGATCCAGAAGAACACCAAGAATCTCACCTGCTTTAGTTCGGCCTGCTTCTTTGGATGCTTTGTACGAATCAATAACGCTCTCAAGCACGTCATCGATGTCTTGGTGTAGCCTCACCGCTTTGTCCTTCATCCCACTGATCTTGTGTAGCACTCCAACCGAAGGATAGAAATCTGCAATACTGAAACCGGACAGGACATCAGATATCCTAGCAAGAAGCGGCGCGAATGCATCCACCCGCTCGCACGAGTCCCCGAAGGTTGCCCTGGAGATGATGTTTGTTGTTAGAGAAAACAGCATCTTGCTCAAGTTTACTGGGGACCTGTTGCTCGACGAACTGCTGATCGATCGTACAAACATAGCTACCTCGGTCTCCCTCACTGATCTGAACGATTCGACCTGTTTCAGGCTTGTCAAGTGAACCACACAGGTTTTCTTCACTTGTCTCCAGTAGTCTCCATAGGGTGAAAAAGCAATGTCCTTGCAGTTGTACGTAAGCGTTGCCACTGCAATTGTAACTGGTCTTTGGGCTAACAATATGTCATTAGTCCTCATTACTTCCTCTGCGGCTCGCCTCGAAGAGACGACGACATTGGCTAGTTCTCCTAGCTTGAGGTACATGACAGGTCCATGTTTCTTGGCCAATTCCGTGAGACAACGATGAGTCAGCGGATTCATGAGTAGCTGGTGCATGTTGCCTATAATTGGCAGCTTCCATGGTCCTGGGGGTAATTTGTTCTTGGGGCTGATCTTGTTATTGCATATTTGTATGGCTATTATGATGAGAGTGAGGAAAGAGATGATCAAGGCAACGGAGGAACTAGATGAGTCAAACTGATCCATGGTGGGAAAGCAATTTGAGTCGAACCTGGGATAACAATGCAGTAGTTTATATAGAGTAGCAATTACTTAATTTTTCGATACCACTAGGTATCCAGACCCAATAAGTATTTAATACATTTACATTTTTAATTATTCGATATAAAAATATTTTTGTTAAATTTTAAAAACTTATTCTCCGAGTCCATATATTTTTAGAATTGTACCGTAATAGCCTGTCGTTAAACAAATATAAATAACAGAAACTAATGAATTGAAAGACAAATTATTTACTACAACTTACTAATGGCGATAGATGTTTGGATTTGGTGTTGTATGTCTATTGTACTATATCATCGTGTTGGATCTTATCTGGGGCTGTCAGATCGACAAGAAAAATTAATAAGTTGATCGAACAACGAATATTTTTGGCAGAAAAAAGAACAATTCTTCATATCTAACAAATTAATTCATTGAATAAAATAGATAAATTCGTTGAATCAAATCTATCAAATTATTATAACACTAAAATTTACTATAACAACTTTTAAATTAAGAAAGGTTGGAGCTCCTCCGATCACCATCGACGTTAGACTACGAGGTATTTGTACAACAACAATAGAACGAAGCACTGAAATCCCTCCCCAGCGGTGAAATAGAGCACGGTGGAACTGAAGCTCACCTCACCTTGTCACAACAACCAACAAAGAGACATTGACCTTAATGGTCGATGATGTTACAAATGAAAATAAAAGAGGTTTTTAATGGAGAGATCGAGGTTATTAATGGAGAGAGAGAGAGAGAGAGAGGTTATTGATGGAAAGATTGATTATTTTTCTAGCTAAAAATTGTCTGAATTGTCTGCTGCAAATATGGAGACAAAAAAAGTTGTGATGGAAACCAATCCATTTTATCAAACTATCTCAAAAGACAAATTCATTTATGAGAAAAGACCAAACCATTGAATCATAAAAGATCAAACTATTGAATCACAACAAACAACTATTAAACTACAGAAGAACAAACTATTGAATCATAACATAACAACCATTGAATTACATCAGAAAAAACTATTAAATCATATGATAACAAACAATTGATAATAATAGAACAAAATACTGAATAACAGCAATACAAACTATTCACTAATAAAAATTATTGAATGACAACATACCAAATGAATGAATTATTACAGAGCAAAATATTGAATCACAACTGTGCAAACTATTGAATCACCAACTAAGAGATTTTGTTGATGATTTGGTGATGAAATCACTCCATGGATTAATACCCTTAATTCCTAACTTCCATAAACATAGCCGAGTTTCTTGCATTCGTTTTGTGTTTTTTGGGATAGAGTTTTTCTTCTATATAAATAACCATTGTTCCATTACCTTATAAGAATATAACACGTGTTGTAATCAATGTTAAAATACCGAATCAAGCCTCTTGTGACCACGAGGCCAGATTAGGTAAGGGCTCTAATAGGGCTAGCCCGCATCCTATAAGATTCAATCCAGACCATACACAACAGTAAGAAGTTGATAAGGGGAAATTTAATGGTTGAGATTTATGGGAGCATTTATGACCATTTCTCTTAATCTCTCTTTATTTGGTAATATCCCCTAATATATAAATTTGGAGTTTTTCTCTTTGAATCCTAATTCAAACTACGCACACTTAATTGTCGATGATCACCATACGTAAATGTTAGGGGAAAGGAAAACAAAGTCTCTAACAAGAAAATTGAACTTGATGCTAAGCTTCTCTACGCTACCTTCCACTGCCAGTGTCAGAGATGGGGGAGATTGCTAGATACTAGGGGAGGAGATCTCCTTCAATAGAAAGAGAAGATGGTCTTGCTCTTTCAAGAGGGGTAGGGGAGATAAGGAGGAGAGAGAGAAGGTGAAGGGAAAGAGGAAGAAAGACTAGAAGAGAGTTTATTTTTTTTATTAATTTACTAAGAAAGAGTATATATTGTGCATGAAAATGGACAACTCATATTTATGAAAATAGTATTTACGTGCAAATGGAAATAGGTCGCCCCTATCTTTGAAAATGATACAGACTTGCAAATAGAAATGGGTCATGCATGTCTATGATAATGGTATGAGCTTATTGATAGGAATTGACCACTTGTGTTTATGAAAATTGTTGGTCATAGAGTTTGGCGTACATGATTAAGATCATTCCTAGTCGAGGCAAGTGTTGGATATTTTCTCCGAAGACAAGATTATCCCGTATATCTTAGTGTGTACATGCTACATCTAATATCCCCTAGATAAAAATACTAGAGCACTAACAAGATTACTACATAACAAATCTCGAAGCATCAAGTAAACCTTTTATGATACTCATACTTTTGGTAGCGAGAACGGAGTGAGATAGCAACTTGATGCTTTGTTGTTGGGATGAGGAATTAAGGAGGAGGATCCCCTATTTATGGATGTGGAGGCCATCATTCCAAAGGGCCATGAGCATCCATGAAGAGACATAACTTTTGGTTAGTAGGCTGCTCTCTCTCGTTGTGTCTCTTTGGATGGCCTTCTAAATAGGCCTTATTTAGATTTGCATCTCTTTAGATGGTCTTCTAGATAAGCCTTATCCAATCTCTAGCCTTATTATGTCCCTTCAAAGTTTCCTATATTTATGTCTAAGCAGCTATCTAGAGTGCTCCAAAATTTTGCAAAACTTTAAAGCTCCTTTAGCTCCTATCGGCATAGCGGCATGCAAAGTACCAATTATTCTTTAAAGTTTCTAATGCGCCAAAGCGCTTGCTCTTGCTCTTCGACCATGGCCCAGGCCTGCACTTATGCACGTATATATGCTCAGATGTTGCTTTACATCATCTATGTAGCTGACAATAAGTCAAACTTGAGTTATTCAACAAATTGGGAAGCGAAGGGAAGGAGTTCCTTATAATTACTCGCTTTGGTTTCTCTCATTGGAATTTTCACTTATGGGCCATTGGGCTTATTCAAATTCTAACAATCTCATATAGGAATGATAAATAATACTATTCAAAAGTTCTAATGAGTTATTATTGCATCGAGACCAGTAGATTACAACTTTGAACCTTCTCTAATAATATGCTATCAAATTTACTTGTTGCTCAGTGAACGTGATGTCTTAAATCGTCAACTTTTGGTATAAACCAAGACAACAACATTTATATAATAATAATCTTAATATCTTTAGGTTCTAATATTGTGTTCATTTTGGCCATCAACCATATCTTGGATTCATATGTATTTTTCTATTTGAAGTGGCCTCACTTTGCACTTACAAAGGTGGTCTTCTATGAGGGGTACCCTATCATACTAGACCTATATCAAGGTATAAGAATCTTAAAAGTATAATGGTTAACCTTATCATACCTCTGCATGTTAATACTTGAGTAGCTTCTGAGAATGAGATAGGTTCCAAGTGATTAATTGAACCCACCATTACTTAGTTATCTCATTGAACCAAATTTGTGGGATCTTTACTTATCATGGTTGAGTTACTGCTATGAACATCATTAGTGTGTAGATTTTAATCATATTTCCCTTACTGGAATATATATTTGATCTCTATTGATTCTTTAATAAAAGGATAAGCTAAATTATCCTTGAACTTTGCGTAATTAATTGTGATCACCATATTAGAGATCAGTCTTAATGGTATTATGTTTATGATAGATATACATAGACTTTTTGTTGTATATTGTACTTTGTGCTCTCCCAATTACAGACATGCTATTACAGTGTATCAATACGGGAGACACCAATTTGTTCCATAATGGAATATCCTTTAGGAAGTTTTTGAGCCATTTAACTTCTTTCCCAACTTTGTCTACTATTATAAACTCGACTCCATATGGATTGAACTATGCACATTTGTTTAGAATACTTCCAAGACATAGCTCCATCTTCTATGTTGAATAAATATCTACTCGTAGATTTGGAATCCTTAATATCTGATATCTAATTTGTGTCACTATATCTTTTTAATATAGTTGGATATTTAGCATAATATATGTCATAGTTCATGATATGCTTTAAGTACCATATAACTCTCTCTAGTACTAGCCAGTGATTTGTTCTTAGATTACTTGTGAATCTATAAGCTTATTAACTAAGTATGTAATATCGAGAAGTGTGCAATTTATTAAGTACATCAAACTTCCAATAATTTGAGCATAGATTTAAATCTACTAGAGTCTTAACCGAAGGTTTATTAAAATTTCAAATTTCTTTGCCTGCTTTCCACATTATGAGATTGAGTCAAGATAATTTTGTTAGTCTCTCCTAGATATTTTTATCCTTAGTATGACATCTGCCAGACCCATATCTCTTATGTCAAAGTGGTAGTTTAATATGTTCTTAATTTTCATAATAACCTTTTTATTGCTTCTAGTAATTAGTACATACATACAATTATGTAAGTGGCAGGTGTGCCTATATGTAAACACATTTATCATACCCGTTGATCTTAAAACCATTAGACATCATTGTCTTGTCAAATTTCTTATGCCATTATTTTAATAATTGTTTTAGCCCGTATAATTACTCAACTAACTGACATATTTCATTTTCTTGTTGTAGAGCCACAAATCCTTCAGGTTGCTCCATGTATTTCTACTCTTCCAGCTCTCCATTTCAAAAAGCTATCTTTACATTCATTTGGTGGATCTCAAGGTTATAGAGTACTACAACAGCTATGAACACTCTAATTGATGTTATACTTGTTACTGATGAATACATGTCAAAGAAATCATATCCATTCTTCTGTTTGAACCCGTTAGCTAAAAATTGAACTTTAGACTTATTAATTGATCTATCAGTTTTGTATTTCTTTTTTAAGATCTACCTATATCCCAAAAGTTTATACTATAGTATGAGATCTACGATTTTCTATGTGTAGTGTTGCACAATGGATTCTATCTCACAATTAATAGCTTCTTTCCATGTTAGTAAACTGGGAAGTGAAGGGAAGGAGTTCCTTATAAACTAGAAAAAAGTCATTGCCCTTTCCCACGTGGCACAAGCCACACTCCTTTTGGTTACTCTCCTTAGGCTTTTCACTCCTTTTGGTTTCTCTCCTTGGGCATTTCACTTATGGGCCATTGAGTTCATTTAAATTTCAACAAAAATAGTATCTACATGTGAATACAAATGGACTATCTATGTCTATTGAAGATGGTATATACATGCGAATAAAAATAGATCACTCGAGTCTTTGGAAATAGTACAGGTTTGTAAATAAAAATGGATTACTCGTGTGTATGATAATGGTATAAGCTTGTTAATAGAAATATATTAAATGTATCTATGAAAGTGATATATATGCTGAATAAAAATAGACTACCCATGTATATAAAAATGATATATACGTGCGTATGAAATGGATCAACCATTTTTTTAAAATGGTACAATTTTGTAAATATAAATGACCACATGTATTTATGAAAATAATATATACATGTGGATAAAAATGAATCAAAGTGTGTATGGTACAATTCCCATTAACAATATTATATCATTCCAGATAATTACAATTTTTATCCTTATCTATATAGAACAGATAACTAGCTGACTTTACCCAATCTTATCCCAAATATGTTTAGTCGTAAATTCGTTTCAAAAGCTAACAAAAATCAAGCTAAAAACTATGATCACCTGATAACCGATATACGATCCTGGGCAGCTGTCATGGCTGCCCAAACCACTTGATGTGAGAGAGGAGCCACCTCACATAGTCCTTCCTCTACTAACCATGGCTATGACAATAGTCTCCAAGATACAACTACCAGAACCTTTTATAATACTCAAACTTTTGGTGGAGAGAATAGGGGGAGACACCAACTTGATGTGTTGTTACTGGGATGAGGAAATGAAGAGAAGGATCTCCCTATTTATAAGTATGAAGGCTGTCAGACCAAAGGGCCATGAGCACCCACAAAAAGACACAACATATGGCCAGCACGCTACTGTCTTGTATCATATCCTTTTAGATGACCTTCTGGATAGGCCTTATTCAAATTCACGTCCCTTTGGTGGCACTTTGGATAAGCCTTATCCAACTTCTAGCCTCTTTGCATTTTTTCAAAATTTTCATGTGATGGTGTCTCGTCGACTATCTAGAGTGCTCCAAAATTTTGCAAAACTTTTAAAGTATCCAAGTGCCCTCTCCCAAGCCTTGACCTGTGCTCATGCGCTGATAGAGCTTCGTACTGACCTCGCAGTTGGCAATGAGTCAACATTAAGCTGGTCTGCCAATTGAGAAGTGAAGGGAAGGAGTTCCTCATAAACAAGGAAAAACTGCTTGCCCTTTCCAATGTGGTAAAAGCCATACTCCCTTTGGATACTCATCTTGGGCTTTTCACTCCCTATGGTTTCTCTCCTTGGGAATTTCACTTATGGGTCATCGGGCTCATTCAAATTCCAACAAAAATAGTATGCACATGTGAATAAAAATGGGCCATCTAGGTCTATTGAAAATGGTATATACGTGCGAATAGAAATAGATCACCCGAGTCTTTAGAAATAATAAAGGTTTGTAAATGAAATGGACTACTCGTGTCTATGATAATGGCATAAGCTTATTAATGGAAATAGACTACTCGTGTCTATGATAATGGCATAAGCTTATTAATGGAAATAGATTAACTGTGTCTATGAAAGTGATATATACATAAGAATAAAAATAGGCTACCTATGTATATAAAAATTGTATATACGTGCATATGAAAATAGACCACAATTTTTTTTGAAATGGTACAAGTTTGTAAATATAAATGACTTCATGTATCTATGAAAATAATATATATCCACAAATAAAAATGAATCAACGTGTGTATGGTACCATTCCGACTAACAACATTATATCATTCTAGATAACTACAATTTTTATCCTTATCTATATAGTATAGATAACTAGCCAGCCGACTTTACCTAATCTTATCCCAAGTATGTTTAGTCATAAATTTGTTCAAGAGCTAACAACGACCTAGTTGAAAACTACGCTCACCTGATAACTGGTATACGGTCCTGGGCAGCTACTATGGCTGCTCAAACTATTTGATGTGAGAGAGGATCAACCTCACACACTCCTTCCTCTCCCAACCATTATCCACCTCACTTATCTCCTAATGCCGGACCCCCTCAACTCCGTCTCTCCTCTGTTGTCCTCTCTCGATCACCTCCCACCTGTCCTAGGGGCCAAGCTCTGGCTTATGTGCAAATACGATGGCCACATCATCCCCCGCCCACACGAGAAGTCATTCTGCTATGTCAACGGTGAGACCTGAATGGTCGCCCTCACCAGTTCAGGACCGTGTAGTCTGGGCAGTTTGAGTATCTGCCCAGGACCGTATGCTGTCAAAGATTTGAAAACACATGGACTAAATTATCAAATTAAAACCATATAGCCTGAACGCGAAATCGTTCAAAATACAAGTATGTAAAGTGTACTTAAATAAAAAACAATAAAACAGAGAGACATGGGAACACCGGCAACAATAAACAATTTGATTATTAAACCCAATTTAATCCCCTACTGAACCACAACGGAAATCAACTCTGGCGACTATCATTATAGAGTAGTTTAGAGACACAACGTGGGTATAATTTTCTTCGAGGAGTTAGACTTGGTGGATCACATTTTTGACTAACGGACCCTCTTTCATTTTTCAGATTGAACGGCAGTAATTGCAAGGGAGATTTTCGTTTGAAAATGATATCTTGATGAATTGACCATTATTTTTAAATTCCAAATTGGACTAAGATTAATTTAAAACCCAATATAAGACAGATATTTACAATTAGGTAGCCGAAAACCAGTCCTTATTTATGACTATTTAAACAGTAGATCTTCAAAAAAAGTTCGTGGCATTAGAGACAAAAAAGACTTATTCCATCCTACACATTCAACATGTACTTATCTATGACTATTAAAAGGATTGATCAATAATAGCGAAATCATAGGTTAGCTCATGAATTTATTCAATACTCATTGATCTAATAAAACATTTTGAATATTGTACGTTTGAGCAAAGCAGGTGACATGTCACCTCGGCCGTGGAATGTTGCATGAAGCAGCATAATGCGACAGCGCGAGAGGTCTACGATGAGATTTATAAGATTCTGGACAACATATGTAAACCGCAGCTCCAGTTCCTCTTATGAAGTTCATTCTCAACTACGCACGAGTTGTCGATGTTGTGTATAATGAAAACGCCTACACACTCTCTTAAGAACAAAAAGCACATAATCTCTGGTTGACCAATATAAAAGGCTAATTATCTTTCGGATCCACAGTGAAATTATTTTTAAAATTTTTGTATTGTAAAAATTATTTTATCAGGGCCTGTCAAGGTCGGCACTTGCCTAGATCCTGGACATCTAGGGGTAAAACACAATTTCGATGTGGTACGAGAGATCCGTACCAAACAAATAGATCGGTACAAAAAAAAAGAGATTGGTACCAAACAAATTGATCGGTACCAACCAAATCGAAGCAAACTCTAGATACTAGATAGGACCGCCAGCTTTACGCTAACGAAACTTTATTTCTGATTGATGAACTTTTCGATTGCCAAAAGAACAGAAAAGAAGCTAAGGGATCAATTAACTATTTGAAAAAATGTTAGTATCTTGTCATGTCATCAATATATTTGGGTTTTTCCTTCAAAAAAGTGTTAATATTCATGTCTAATTACGAAAATGGTATAAAAAATTAATTACTAAACACGTGTCCATGTACAATTTTTATCTGTGACTTGGTTAGGAAAATTTTACTCGAGATTTCGTACTGGTGTCCTATATGGAGACCAATTTAATAAATAATCTTTTTTATCATTTTTTTAAATTAACTATGAATGATAACATTTTTTTTGAAAAATCCATATAGTTTTGTTTTTTATCTTGTGAAATGATATTATACTTTTACAATTAAAAAAAATATATTTCTCCTCTCTTTCCTACGAGGCTCCCCTCTTCTTCTCCCCTGGAACAAGAATTAAATGAGTGTTGTATTAATAACAAATATTTAATCACCCTGCAATAAAAACATCCCAACCGTGAAACAAGCATTCCATCTCTTTTTTTTTTCCCCTGCTGCTCGATTCACTGGTTTAAGTTGAACTAACAAAACCCAGAAATCTAATTGAAAAACTATAAAATCTCGAAATCACATGAAACGAACCCAACTAATTGGAAAACAATTAATTTCTGGGATAAACGGAACCATTTTCTGGGTTAAATGGCTTTAACAACCGATCATGAATTTAACAAAAGAACTTCAATTTTTTAGGAATATTGTCTATGGGTTAAATGGAAAATTCGTCTTCAAGGTTTATAAATGGAAATAGACTACTTGTGTCTATGATAATGGTATAAGTTTATTAATGGAAATAAATTACCTGTGTCTATGAAAATGATATATATATAAATAGACTACCCATGTATATAAAAATTGTATATACGTGCATATGAAAATGGACCACCCATTTTTTTGTTTTTGAAATGGGACAAGTTTTTAAATATAAATGACCACATGTATCTATGAAAATAATATATATGCATGAATATAAATGAATCAACGTGTGCATGGTACCATTTCGACTAACAACATTATATCATTCTAGATAATTACGATTTTTATCCTTATCTATATAGTACAGATAACTAGCCAGCCGACTTTACCCAATCTTATCCCAATTATGTTTAGTCATAAATTCGTTTCAAGAGCTAACAACAATCTAGTTGAAAACTACGGTCACATGTTAACTGGTATATGGTCCTAGGCAGCTACCAGGGCTGCCCAGATCATTTGATGTGAGAGAGGATCAACCTCATACACTCTTTCTCTCCCAACCATTATCCACCTCACTTATCTCCCAATGCCGGACTCCCTCAACTCCGTCTCTCCTCCTACGTCCTCTCTCGATCACCTCCCACCTATACCAGGGGCCAAGCTCTGACTCATGTGCAACTACGATGGCTACACCATCCCCTGCCATACGACAAGTCCCTCTGCTATGTCAACAGCGAGACCTGAATGGTTGTCCTCACCAGCTCAGGACCGTGTGGTTCGGGCAGTTTGAGTAGCTGCCCAGGACCGTATGCTGTCAAAGATTTTAAAACACAGAGACTAAATTATCAAATTAAAACCATGTAGCCTAAGCGCTAAATCGATCAAAATACAACTAGGTAAAGTGTACTTAAATAAAAAAAATAAAACAGAGAGATCGGGGAACACCGGCAACAATAAACAATTTGATTAGAGCAAATTACCCTCAGGTCCCCAGCCTTTGCAAAAATCACTATTTTCGTCCCTCCTGTTTCGGAAAAGATACTTTCATCCCCCACCTTTGCTTAATTATTACTCTTAGGTCCCTGGTTCCGATTTCAGAAAATTTATCCGGTACCCATGGACCTAAAATGACTCTTTTGCCCTTTAGTTAAAAATTAAAAAAAAATCTAAAAATATTTTTTTCTGTTTGATTCAGGTCGAGGAGATGGATGACTCTTTTGCTGAAATGATTCTTTTTCCCTTTTACCCCTTATTTTTTATCTTATTTTTTAAATTTTTAAATAAAGGACAAAAAAGTCATTTTAGGTCCCTTGTTACCGGAGAAATTTTCTAAAACCGGAACCAGGGACCTTAGAATAACATTTAAGCAAAGTAGGGGGACGCAAATCTCTTTTTCGAAACAAGAGGGATGAAAATAGTGATTTGAGCAAAGGCGAGGGACCTAAGGGCAATTTACTCATTTGATTATTAAACCCAATTCATTCCCCTACTGAACCACAACCGAAATCAACTCTGGCGACTATCATTATAGAGTACTTTAGAGACACAACGTGGGTTTAATTTTCTTCGAGGAATTGACTTGGTGGATCACATTTTTGAAGCTGCCACCAATGTTTAGTTTAGTGGGTCCGATAATAACAATTCTTCACTATTTTTTAGAAGTCTGTAGTTCAAAATCAATCGTTTTCAGAATATTCAATTTCTCTCTCGTGCCTTTGACAAAAAAAAAGAAGAAGAAGAGTCTCTTGTTTGAACAGTCAAAGATAAGGGCATATTCAATGAATGATGGAAATAGTGTCATTTTTGTCTTGGGTTTCATCTACGTGTCTGAATCAAGACTGCAAGCTAAATAGGAAGTTTCGTTGTGACGATTGGCGAGAGCCATTTCCCAGAAGTTGGATTATATGATGGAGCTCTGACTAACGGACCCTCTTTCATTTTTCAGATTGAACGGCAGTAATTGCAAGGGAGATTTTTCATTTGAAAATGATTTCTTGATGAATTGACCATCATTTTTAAATTCCAAATTGGATTGGGTAATTTTCCACAGATGGATTCCTTTTTAAATGATTAACCAAAAAGGGATCCTTGCGTAAAGTTTTCCCTGTCTGAGAAAATTGCGATTTTGGTTAAAAATAAACCGCATGTTTTTTTGCGGGTTCGTCAAACTTTCGGAAAAAGGCTGGGGTAGGTTTCGAACCTTGAGCCTCCAAGTAAAAAAGCCGCTTGTTGCCAGCTGAACTACACAAGTTTCTTGATAATACGTGTTATATTATTATTATTAAATATAGTAATTTCTTGCTGTCGGGAAAAGTGATGGGAGAGGTTTCGAACCTACGAATTGCAAGTTAACAAAGGCGCTTGTAGCCAAGCGAACTACATAAGTTTCACATTTATACTTGTTATATTATTGTTATTAAACATAGGACATTTCATGCTGTTGGGAAAAATGGTTGGAAGAGGTTTCAAACCTCCGACCTCCAACTTAACCAAAGGTACTTGTAGCCAAGTGAGCTACTTTAAGCTTTTTGTTAATTTCTGTTAAATTTTACATTATATTTATTGAACCGCAAGTCTCAAAAAGCCGAAATACTTTCGACTGCGGAAAATTTTTACGTTATGATGTTTTACGAATAAATGTTTTACAAATAAATGTTTTATAAACAAATATTTTATAAACAATTACAAATGTTAATTATTTACATTATAATGTTTTACAAATAAATGTTTTATAAACAAATATTTTATAAACAATTAAAAATGTTAATTAAATAGAAAGTTTTTCGGCTTTCTGAGACTTGCTGTTCAATAAATATAATGTAAAATTTAACAGAATCGGAGGTTTGAAACCTCTTCCAACCATTTTTACCGACAGCACAAAATATTATGTGTTTAATAACAATAATATAACAAGTATTAACGTCAAACTTATGTAGTTGGCTTGGCTACAAGCGCCTTTGTTAACTTGCAGATCGGAGGTTCGAAACCTCTCCCATCACTTTTCCCCGACAGCAAGAAATATTATGTATTTAATAATAATAATAATATAACAAGAATTACCAAGAAACTTATGTAGCTCAGCAGGCAATAAGCGGCTTTGTTGACTTGGAGGCTCAAGGTTTGAAACCTATCCCAACCTTTTTCCGAAGGGTTAAAGATACTTAGGTACCCTGTATTATTAGAAATGGACAATTTAAGCCCTCTATTATAGAAATAGCCAACATGGGACCTGAGTTTTAAAAAATCTGAAGTTATTATATTGAAAAGTCTATTATACCCCCTCCCTCTCACTTCTATCTTTCCCCTTCACTCCCCCACCTGGCGGGCCCAACAGTTTCCCTCTCCACCAACAGAATGAATTAGACCCATTCTTAACCCAAACATTGTTGTTTTGTTACCTACAGAAATATTCAGAGAAGCAATCGATTAAAAGAATATTGAAGACACAATAATAAAAATGGGAAGAAATGGGAGTAACTCGATTTTGTTTAATAATGAATATAAGTGATTATCTTCACAATAAAATCAGATTACCAAAATTTATCATCTGACCATCATCGTGTCCTCATCCCTCTCTTGACAAAAAAATTAATCACATGTAGAAACGACCAAAAAATTATAAAAAATGAAGATGATGAGAGAGAAGCTAATTAGGATAACCTTTTCTTGAGAAGGTTATATATTGACTTGAGTACGAAATCTTGAGAATGTTGCTGGCGAGGGAAAAGGGAGGGTTAGCCTGTGGGGAAGTGGAGGAGGAGGAGGAGAAGTAGAAGAAGGGCATAATTGATTTTTCTATATAATAATTCTAGCCTTTTGAAAATCCAGGAGCTTTTTGGGTATTTTTATAATAGAGGGCCTAAAGTGTCCATTTCCAATAATACAAGGTACTTAAATATCTTTAACCCTTTTCCGAAAATGCAAAAATTACAACGTTTTTTGAATTTTTTAAGCCGAGCCGAGCCGTTGGCATAAGTTTGACGAACCCGCAAAAAAACATGCGGTTTTTTCCCACGGTTTTGACCCAACCAAAATCGCAATTTTTTTTCGGTTTTTGCTCAACCACAGACAGGAAAAACTTTACGCGAGGATCCCTTTTTGGTTAATCATTTAAAAAAGAACCCCTCTGTGGAAAATTAACCAAATGGATTAAGATTAATTCAAAACCCAATATAAGACAGATATTTACAATTAGGTAGCCGAAAACCAGTCCTTATTTATGACTATTTAAACAGTAGATCTTCAAAAAAAGTTCATGGCATTAGAAACAAAAAGGTGTTAATATTCATTGCTAATTACGAAAATGTTATAAACAATTAATTAATGTCCATGTACAATTTTTATCTCTGACTTAGTCACGAAAATTTTACTGGAGATTTGGTACTGGTGTCCTATATGGACACCCATTTAGTAATTATTTTTTTTAACATTTTTTTAATTAACTATGAATTATAACATTTGTTTTTGAAAAATCCATATATTTGTTTTTTATCATGTGAAATGATATTATACCTTTACAATTAAAAAAAATATCTTTCTCCTCTCTTTCTTATGAAGCTCCCCTCTTCTTCTCCCCTGGAACAAGAATTAAATGGTTGTTGAATTAATAACAAACATTTAATCACCCTGAAATAAAAACATCCCAACGATGAGACAAGCATTCCATCTCCTTTTTTTTTTGCTGCTGCTCGATTCACTCGTTTAAGTTGAACTAACAAAACCAGAAATCTAATTGAAAAACTATAAAATCTCGAAATCACATGAAACGAAAATTGGAAAACAATTGATTTCTGGGATAAACGGAACCATTTTCTGGGTTACATGGATTTAACAACAGAACATGAACAAGTTCATGAATTTAACAAAAGAACTTCAATTTTTGAGGATTGTTGTCTATGGGTTAAATGGATCTCTATTTTTAATTTCCAAGCTTGTTACTTTAGTAATTGTCCTTAAGAAAGTTCATCTTCTTCCTCGCGGCAAATGCCGGCCACATCTGAGAATCACCCAATCTCAACCTCTTCGACTGCCTCGATTCTCTCCTCTATGAACTTCCTCGACGACGTCCACTCTCATCTACTCGGCTGCCAAACCTGACGACGCCGTAAAGCTCGAGATTGAATGAGGCCCTTTTGATTTTGGGTTCCATATTTTATTAAAGCTTTCCATGGCGGTAGCATGTGAGGTCCTTACATGGCAACATCGAGTCCTTTGATTATTCCTTGTTTCAGATTTTATAAAGTTTTTAAGTTAAAAGTGTGGTGGTCACTAAAGGTTGAAGAAGATTCTTGAAGGTGAAGAAGACGCAGGAGAGAGGGGGAGGGGCGCGTGACAAAGGAGAAGCTAAGAGAGAGAATTTTCTTTTTTAAATTGTATGCTTACAAAAAGTCAGTTATTTTACCAGACAAAAAAATGATTGTTAACTTTAAAATTTATAGAAGTTAGGTGGATGGTCAACGATCCGTTAATTCCGTCACTTATATAAATGAGGGGATTAGATTATAGATCCATCATTACAGATCGATCCCACGCGATTTTCGTTGATTCGTTCTGTTCCATCATTGAAAATTATAAAATGTGTTACATGCAACATTTTAATAATTTTTTTAGGGTAAAATTCTGAGGTACCCAAAGAATACACAAAGTACAACATTTAGTCATACGTATACACACTACAGAGTCAGAGAAGAGCACCAAAGAGGGAGACATGGACGAAAAAGAAGTTAGACCACCAAGTTAGTTGCAGCAAAAACGACGTCTTTTAACGAAGACGCAAATACAGATACTAGAGCTATTCGCCTTGTTGTCCTTAGTATACTGGTTGTGATATGCGGTTTTTTTGTATCTGTGTTCACTGTGAGTACTTCCCTTTCCCCAACTAGATATCAAGTTTCCTCTCACCAAAAAACATTTGATCTAAAAACACGACGTAGTAGGAATTATGAGATCAGGTGTAAAACTGTTTTTGCAGTCTGGGTTTACATCTCCAACTAAGTCGGCTATAATGGAAGACTTGGAAATGTATACTGCTCAAGTATGCATTACGTGTTAGGATGAAAATAATAAGGGAAAAGTCCACTTGGAAATTTAGGATGAAAATAATAAGGGAAAAGTTCACTTTAGTACCATGTAGTTTGACCCGTTCCCAGCCAATTCCTTGTAGTTTAAAAAGATTAATTCGAGTCCGACATCGTCCAATTTTTTCATTTAGGTCACTTCCGACCGGTTCGATTCATTTTTGTTAAAATGTTCCATTTTGGTCCAATCAAATCCGGCATTTTTAACGTCGATTGTCGACTCCGGTTGACTCCCCGAAGTATCCCCAACGTGTAGATACCAATTTTGCACGTCTTCGTCGCCGGAATTGCGAGATCGAGCGTCGGATTTTTGAATCAAACCAGTCAGGGTGACCCAAATGAGAAAATTAGACGATGTCAGTCAACAACCGGTTCCCAATAGCTGAACCTAACACCCACTAAGTCCCATTCGATATCTTAACTAGCTGATGATTAAGAAACAGATTTTGATCTGATACAATATGCTCAATAGATCCTAAGTCAATAATCCATTTAAGTGTTGAAAATGTATTACCAGCCATGTTGATTCTCGATTTTAGAAAAGATTGGCTGAGCTAATTGTCTCCATTGTCCATTGTCAGAAATTTCATCCAGTGTACATATTGTTTTTTAAAAACACTAGGCATAAGGTTGTTCCCATACGAGAGTTATATAGCTCTAGGATGTGTACTTCCCCTAGATTATGCTTTTCCTTGCTTCGGGATGCTCTCTTGCTGATTGTATTTGACCCACCCTGGAGGATAGTTGATTTGTTTAAGCACTGATCCTCATCGTGGCCAAGCTTTCCATAGTGATCATACCTTAGTTTCTCACCCCTTATGCCTCGTGTTGATTGCTGATTCTCTCGCCAAATTAAAAAATAGCTCCCTCAACTTATCGTGCACTAAGGAGATTTTTTTATGTTTGTCTTTTGCCATAAGATGGTAGACAACTTAGAGACTCGTCTATGGTGCTGTGCTCAAGATCTGAGTCTCCACCATTCTGAAAATTTTATCTAAACCCCATGAAAAAGTCATAAAGATGCTCTTTCTCTCTTATTGGAGCAATTTGTTTGGGTAAATCACACTTGCAATTTTGACAAGTGCAATGAGAGAGAGGGTGAATTTCCTGTATTTCATCCCACAATCCTTTCATCTTGGTGTGGTAGGATGAAACAGAAAGCTTATCCTTTCTCAATTGTGCTATCGCTCGCCTGAGTTCATAGCTCTGGGTGCACGCCGAGATTGCATTGGATCTTTGCCACCGTTGTGGTATAGCATGTGCTGGAATAAATCACTTTTTCCATTGTGCTCTTCAGCAATCCTTCAGCATAGCATTATAATGCATCCGCAACAGATGCTCAGGCGATATTGTCATTGGTTCTGGTATGACACCATCTACAAATTTATACTCGTTCTTTGCGTATAGAGCATTCATTATATTGTCGACCCATTCTTTATAGTTGATGTCGTTAAGTAAATTGCTCACAAACACATGTCATGGATTATCGGAAGCATTATGTAGTTTGGAGACTACGAGTCAACAGCCCCGGGTAACATGGTTGGAGATCTAAGTCCTACTTCAACGCTCATCTGGCTCTCATACATTCTCGACATGATTTGATTCTAGTTTTGTCTCATCCTTGCTCTAATACCATGAAAAATGAGCAAATTTTTCATTAATTAAACTGAGTATATATACAAGTGTATGTTCCGCTGAGATTCTGGGGCTATACTACCTTGATATGTTTTCCCTATTCAGAAATATATCACTTCCTAATTTGATATACATAACATAACTGATGTTCACAAGGTTATCCTTATCTGAATTCCATACAAGTCGGGGGGTGACTTGCATAACAGTACGACAACCGGATTTGGTCCTACACTACCTTGTACAAGACCTTCCAGAGAAACATACCATCTTATAATAATTTCTCAAACTATTTCAACATAGTGAATTATTATATAATAACTCACCAATTTACTGCATATCGAACTATTTATTATACATTAGCTGATCAACCTAGCGCATATTGCATGATATGATCTAATGTGAATCATTCTATCATAACTGAACGAACTATTTAGGACATCTTTGAACAAATTACATTCTCATAACGGGATGAATTATTTTATCGTAACTAACAAATCTAGTGAATATTCCCAAACAATCCTAAAACATTTTACACATTTAGCATAGAATCCGATTTCTTGAATTTAAGGATTAGGAGTTTGAGTACTCACGAGTCATGACTCATGACTGTCCATTTTGTTTATCGTTTGTGTTGCTTTGTTGGTGCAAAGGATTCATTTGGGTGGGATTCTTTACCGGGTGTTAATTTGCAATTAAATATACCTTTCCAAATATATACTAGCTATTTGACAGACTCTACCGTTAATTTTATTCCAAATTTACTACGGTAGAGTTTCTTTTACAAACTCTACCCTTGGAAAGGATCAACTCTAACAAACCCTACACATGTAGGACAAAATTAGGATCTGTTCCACAGGATTTGGATTATACCCTAGATCTAAATAAAGAATATACACAAATAAATTAATGGGCAAAATAGTAATAGCTATCTGTCTTTTGAAGAGATTAATCATAATTAGTATTTATTATTAGTCTCTAAACCGTACTTTTGGGTAGGAATTAAAATACCAAATAACGCAAATGAACGAAACTTAAAAACCTAGCCGCCCCCTCTCTCTCTCCCTCGAAAAACCTAGTCGCTTCTTAGCTTTCAAGTAAATAACCCAGCTAGGGGGAGGTTCATACCGAGCCGGCCTCCCCTCTTGCTCTTCACCATTTTCCCTTTACCCTCCACGGCGGGCCGGTCCTCGACTGCTGCTTCCACGGTTCCTTGAGAACACTTTTCGCCGTTTGTTTTTCCTTTTCTTTTTGTTTATTTCGTCCATGTCTATGTTTGTTTCGTTGAATAACGGAGTGAGTCTCTCCTTGTGAGAGTTTTCGTTTCCCCTTGTGAGAGTTTGTTTCGGTTGTTTGTTGTTTTTTCAGTTGTTTTAGATCTACTTGTTTAGCTCTATGGTATACTGCATGGTCACTAATGAAAAACTACTCCATTTCTGGAAGAGATCTTCGCGAAAGATGGATTATCGCTCCCATACATGGCCAGATCCAGATAGGGAAGTACCATAGCGAAAGGACTGAAATGTATTTATTGTTTTTCCATGGCTGCACTTTGTAGGTGCCAGATGGCTTATTATGATGAATGAAATTTATTATTCTAAAAAAAAAATACCAAATAACACTTGACATCACCAAAATATTGCAAAACCGCCATGAAAAAGAAAACTATAGTTAGTCTACGACATCACTGGGAATGCATCCTCCTCTTCTTCACGGTTGAGGATTTCAACAACGGATTAAATTTGATATTGAATAATTTTTTTGAATGATATAGATTACAGAACATACTGAATTTTTTTAAAAAATATAAAAGTTATGGAACTAAATTAAAAATATCTAAAAATTTGTATTGCATAAAATAAATATCAATATCTTATGAAAAAATATCAATAAAACAAAAAAAAAATACTAATTCAATGATTCAATCTACCCAGATTCCATTCTCGGAGGGGAGCTGGAACTTGAGAGCAAAATGGTCCTCTTCTTTGTTTCCACCCAGCTCCTGGTCGTCGTGCTCAGCCCGGGGGAATGGAGTACTTTTTCTCGTATGATATTTTTCTTTTTGAAATTTTGGTGTATTATGGTATTATGAGGGGTGTTACTGGCACTTCCAATGATATTTTTGGGTTCAAGGGACTAACTATCTAGTTTACAGAATATAAATGAAACAATAGTAAATTATCCTAATTAATCTATTTTCTCAAGTATCACAACCTGCCACAAGTTTATCCTAAATTTAATTTTGTCAATGGGGAATTTGCTTTTTTTCAAACGTTACTAATCAAATATTGTATTGTCAGCTTCTGCTTAGAGAAAATTTTATCTTGTCCTGCCACGGAAGACTTTCTCTAAATAATCAATAAATTTTTTATCTTGTCCTAACACGGAAGACTTTCTCCAAATAATCAATAATCCTCAAGATCCACGCCAGAATAAAATAAGTTGGATGTGGGAAAAATTATCTGACATTAATTTTTTTATTGTAGTATTTAATATCTGAATACTCCCTTACCTTTATCTAACTAATTTCAGTTTGATTTGATTAAAAGTTTTAAAAATAGATTAAAAATTTCAATTTTTTTTAACAATACTCATCTTTTAATTAACATCTCTTAATTAAATTTTGGGAAAACCGATCTATACTAGCTGTTTGACATATTAAATAGAGAGAGCCTGTTTCAACTTCGTTGCAATCCCAGATTCAATCTCAACTTCACAAAAAATAGAAAATAAATTAGCCATCTCTATATGCACAAGTTCATCATCCAAGATTCAACTCTAATCTCTTTCCCAACATGGATCAGCTTCTCTCATCTACTTCCTCCATAGCCTTGATCATAGCTTTCCTAATCTTCATTGTAATGGCCATACAAAGGTATAATAGCAGGATCAGGCCCAAGAAGAACTTACCCCCGGGACCATGGAAGCTGCCAATTATAGGCAACATGCACCAGCTACTCATGAATCCGCTGATTCATCGTTGTCTCGCGGACTTGTCCAAGAAACATGGACCTGTCATGTACCTCAAGCTAGGAGAAGTTGACCATGTCGTTGTCTCTTCGAAGCAAGCCGCGGAGGAAGTACTTAAGACTAATGACATATTGTTAGCCACAAGACCCGTTACAATTGCAGCGGCTATAATTACATACAACTTCAAAGGTATTATTTTGTCACCCTATGGAGATTACTGGAGACAGATGAAGAAAACCTGTGTGGTTCACCTGACAAGCGCGAAACAGGTTGAATCGTTCAGGTCAGTGAGGGAGACTGAGGTAGCTATGTTGGTAAGATCGATCGAGGGTTTGTCGAGAAGCGGGTCCCAAGTCAACTTGAGCAAGATGCTCTTTTCTGTAACAACAAACATCATCTCCAGGGCGACCTTCGGGGACTCGTGCGAACAGATGGACGCATTCCCGCAGCTCTTTGCTAGGCTATCTGATGTCCTGGCGGGTTTCAGTATTGCAGATTTCTATCCTTCGGTTGGAGTGCTACACGAGATCAGTGGGATGAAGGACAAAGCGATGAAGTTACACCAAGAGATGGACGAAATGCTTGAGATAGTTATTGGTGCGTACAAAGCATCCAAAGAAGCAGGTCAAACTAAAGCAGGTGAGATTCTTGGTGTTCTTCTGGATCTGCAAGATCAGACCGACTCAGAAACATCATTGTCGACCGAATCCGTCAAAGCAATCCTCCAGGTAAAAATTAATCTCGGAATTTGTCAGAAAATTTCGAAGTGACCGCCATAACTTCTTATTTTTTGTACAATTTTCCTCCGGTCAGAATCTCTAAAATACAATATAGAACTTAAATATATCAAAACTTCCAAATATTAGTCTATATTTCATGTCTAATTCTAACATGATATCACAGAAACTAGACTCATTTGCTTGTAAACAACTCCAAACATGATTTTTTTTAAACCAGGTTTAATACCATTAAATTTGTTTCATCAGGATGTTTTAGCTGCCGGTATTGAGACAACTACTACAACTATAGAATGGGCAATGTCAGAGCTTGTGAAGAACCCGGATATCATGAATAAAGTTCAACAAGAGATAAGGGAGGTTTTCGACAACAAATCCAATGTCCACGAGACAAGTTTCCATCAACTAAAGTACATGGATGCAGTTATTAAAGAAGCTCTAAGGTTACACCCCCCTGGTCCACTTCTAATCCCAAGAGAAGCTCAAAAGAGCCTGACCATTAGCGGTTACGAGATACCCCGGAGAACGAGAGTACTTGTCAACGCTTGGGCGATCGGAAGAGACCCAGAAATCTGGAAAGACGCAGAAGAGTTTCAACCTGAAAGGTTCCTCACATCATCGGTTGATTACAAAGGAGGCCACATGGAGCTCATCCCTTTCGGTGCCGGAAGGAGGATTTGTCCTGGAATGATGCTTGGTATGTCTAGTGTTGAGTTAACACTCGCCAATTTGCTCTATCATTTCAACTGGGAACTTCCCGGTGGTCAAAAACCCGAGTCCCTAGACATGTCCGAAGTTCCGGGAGTCTCTGTAAGAAGGAAACATGATTTGTGCCTTAAGGCTACTCAACCATGTCCTTAACTTTTTAGGTCCAATCCTTTGGAAGTCATTAATAAAATTTCAATTTAACGTCCTATTTAATAATTTGTATTTTTTTTATTTTGGCACTCGATGTAAAACATTATGTTGTGATGACTGAGGTTTCCAATTCTTTTGAACAAGTTGATTGAAGTTTTATTTGTTATTTGTTTAATAATTAACTGACACTTGTCGTAATTATTTTAATTGTCCGTTGTGACAAATAACATCATTAATTTTATTTGTCATGTCACTAATTTAATTATTGACATTAAATATAAAATAGTGCAAGTAACTCGGGTTCGTTAGTAGGTGTCGATACATTATAGTCAACTAAAACCTTTAACATACCAAAACCAAAACTAAAACCTTTATCTCCTAAAAAATTTGGAACAGTTAAAACACGAAACAATAATATAATAAAGTGGATTTAAAGGATTTATTGACTTTTGTGAAAACTCAACGTTCCGCAGTGGTCTCGACCCTTGGATTTGTAAACGAAGTTCGTCGCGGACGTTGAAGACAACCAAACAAGCCGAGATTCATAAAACTCTCTTCACTTGGCACCCGCCGCTGAAAATAGTCAAAGGAGCGCCGAGTTCTGCAATGTGCGTGCTCGAAGGTTGGCGCTCCAATGTTGATTTCGATTGAGATATAATCTCCTTCTACTCCAAATTCGAAAAGTCTATATGAATATAAAATTTTTGTTGGAAATTATAATAAGACAAAAGAGATGAAAGAGAAAGATGAAGTCAAAAAGGAGTTTGACTTACCCTTTATCAAACTCTTGTCCCACATTGGTTTGTGCAAGGATGGGTAGCAAGTTTATAAGGAGAAAAGTGTTATTGGGCTTATAAAAAGCTTGTGAGAAGAATAGCCCTCGCGCACATGTGGTGGGCTGAAATTGGGCTTGCTCAGTGCAAATCGATGATTTCGCCCCTGCGCGCACGATATAGATGCCTCACGAAGCTTTTTATTTTTGAAAAGTAATAAAAAATAAAATGGGCCTATTTCCGAATCTCTTTTTGTTTCCAAAATCTGGTCCAGTCAAATTATTTTCCTTTGTTTCCGAAAACCTCCCTGATTTTTTGCTTAACGTGGAATCAATATGTCTTCCTCTGACGATCTGCTTAAGATGTCGGAAAGCAGAAGTTTGTGACGGGGAATTTTTATCGAACGGATAACAAGGATATCAAGTTGCAAATCAACGAGTACCACAAGCTGCTTGAAGACCTCACGGCCGAAAACATAACCTTGCCTGATGAGTTTGTTGTAGGAATTCTGATTGAGAAGCTGCCAGACTCATGGAAGTCATACAAGCAGCATTTGAAGCACAAGCACAGGCAGATGGCATTGACGGACCTAATTACCCACATCATCATCGAAGATACAAATCGAAAGGAGATGCATGCTGCGAAAGCCAAGGCGATGACGTCAAAGGCTAATCTTGTGATAAACAGCCCAAACAAAAAGAGGTACGAGCAAAAGAAACCTGATCAATTCCCCAAGCCCACAAATACCTCTTTCAAAAAGAAAGGGACGTGCTTTGTGTGTGGAAAGCCTGGTCATATTGCTAGATTTTGTCGGTATAAGAAGGGAGAAGATAATCCTCCTCAACCTAGGGCTAACTTGGTTGAAGGAGATGATGTTATCATTGTTGTGGTGTCTGAAGTCAACATTATGACCACTATGAATAAGTGGGTGATCGATTCTGGTGCCACTAGGCATATCTGTGCTAACAAGAATGTGTTTACCTCCTATACTCTAGTAGGGGATGGAGAAGAACAAGTTTTTCTTGGTGACTCTCGAACTACTCCAGTTCTGGGCAAAGAAAAAGTTCTTCTCAAGTTGACTTCTGGCAAAACCTTGGCTCTGAACGATGTACTCCATGTGCCTTTTATTAGAGCTAATCTTATTAGTATTGCTCTGTTGGAAAAAGTTGGCATCAAAGTGACCTTCGAATCCGAAAAAATTGCTATGACTAGGAACAATATTTTTGTGGGAAAGGGCTATTGTGATCACGGACTCTTTGTACTCAATGTTGAGAATAATGAGAATGCATCTTCTTCTGCTTACTTGATTGATTCGTTTGATATATGGCATATGCTAGACTAGGACATGTTAGTGCTCCGTACATTGATCGTATGAAAAGACAAGGTCTAATATCAATTACGGAAAATAATCTTACGAATAAATGTGGTATATGTGTAGAATCTAAACTAGCTAAAAAGACAAATCTTAATGTACAAAGAGAAATCGAACTCCTTAATTTAATTCATACCGATTTAGGAGATCTTAAGCAAACCATGTCTAGGGGTGGTAAGAAATATTATGTGACCTTTATAGATGATTGTTCTAGGTATACGAAAATATACTTACTTAGAAATAAAGATGAAGCTTTTGATGTGTTTCTCTTATATAAAGCAGAAGTAGAAAACCAATTAGATAGAAAAATCAAGAGAGTTAGGTCAGATAGAGGTGGTGAGTATGTGCTATTTAATGAATTTTGTGAAAAAGAAGGAATAATTCATGAAGCAACTCCACCTTATTCACTTGAGTCAAATGGGGTAGCTGAAAGGAAAAATAGAACATTAAAAGAAATGATGAATGCTTTATTGATTAGTTCCTCTGCACCAAAAAATCATTGGGGTGAAGCCTTATTAACCGCACGTTATTTGCAAAATAGGATACCCTATAAGAAAACTGGACTAACTCCTTATGAGTTATGGAAAGGTCATAAGCCTACTTTGAAATATTTAAAAGTGTGGGGGTGCTTAGCTAAGGTAATGTTACCTGATCCCAAGAAAAGAAAATTAGGTTC
This sequence comes from Hypericum perforatum, assembly GCA_012979155.1. Taxonomy (NCBI): domain Eukaryota; kingdom Viridiplantae; phylum Streptophyta; class Magnoliopsida; order Malpighiales; family Hypericaceae; genus Hypericum; species Hypericum perforatum. The sequence continues at coordinate 156,288 of SOPF01027420.1, forward strand.
TAAAACTTCTGATTGTTTATTTATTGGTTATGCTCAGAATAGTGTTGCTTATAGATTTTTAGTACTTAAGAGTGATGTACTTGATGTTAACACTATAGTAGAAACTAAAAATGCTGAATTTTTTGAACATGTATTTTCTTTAAAGACTAGAAATATTCATGATAATGAAAATGAAGGAAATGATAGGGACGTTGCATATATAAAAAATGTAGATGAAAACTTAACCGAGGAATTAAGAAGAGGTAAGAGACAAAGAAAAGAAACATCTTTTGGTAATGATTTTTATACTTATCTTATTGAAGATGAACCTCAAACGTTTTCTGAAGCTATTTCTTCGTCAGAAGCTTCGATGTGGAAAGAAGCAATAAAAAGTGAAATTGATTCTATTTTGACGTGTAAAACTTGGGTTTTGACTGATTTACCTCCGGGTGCTAAAACTATTGGTTGCAAGTGGATTTTTAAAAGAAAATATAGTCCTGATGGTTCGATAGATAAATATAAGGCTAGATTGGTAGCAAAAGGTTTTAAACAGAAACAAGACTTTGATTATTTTGATACTTTTGCACTTGTGACTAGGATTGCTTCTATTCGTGTATTATTTGCATTGGCCTCAATTCATAAGCTTATTATTCACCAAATGGATGTAAAGACGGCATTTTTAAATGGTGATTTAGATGAAGAGATTTACATGGAACAACCGGAAGGTTGTATTGTTCGTGGTCTAGAAAATAAAGTGTGCAAATTAGTTAAATCTTTGTATGGTTCAAAACAAGCACCAAAATAGTGGCATGAAAAATTTGATCAAACTTTGATTAGTGATGGTTTTACTTTTGTAGAAGTTGATAAGTGTGTATACACAAAATTAGTAAATGGTGAATGTGTGATTATATGTTTATATGTTGATGACATGCTTATTTTTGGTACTTGTATTGATGTTGTGCTTGACACCAAGAGTTTCCTTGCTTCCAAGTTTGACATGAAAGACATGGGTGAAGCAGATATGATATTGGGTGTGAAAATCATAAGGAAAGGTGATAGCATCATGCTAACACAAGAACATTATGTTGAGAAACTTCTTCGGAAGTTTAGTTATATCAATGAGAAACATGTGGCTACTCTTTATTATGGAAGCATTCAATTGAAGAAAAATAGAGGCGACCCAGTTGCTCAGAATGAGTATGCACAAAGAATTGGGAGTTTGTTGCATTTGATGAATTTTACTCGACCTGACTTAGCTTATGCTGTGGGAAGGTTGAGTAGATATACTCATAACCCAAATGTTGAGCATTGGGGAGCTCTATTAAGAATCATGAAATATTTGAGATTTACCATGAACTATGGTATTGTGTATCATGGATTTCCTGTTGTACTAGAAGGATATAGCGATGCTAACTGGATCTCGGATTCAGATGAGACAAAATCCACAAGTGGGTACATATTCACCCTTGGAGGTGGTGCAGTGAGTTGGAGGTCAACCAAACAAACTATAATAGCGAGATCTACTATTGAGTCGGAGTTTGTAGCTCTAGAACTGGCAGGTAGTGAAGCTAATTGGTTGAGAAACTTCTTGTGAGTATTCCTTTAGGAATAAAGCCGGCACCATCGGTATCGATGCATTGTGATTGTCAAGCGACAATAGCCATTGCTAAGAACAAATCGTTCAATAGCAAAAGTTGGCATATTAAATTGAGACATAATGTGGTTAAGCAGATGCTAAAAGATGGAATTATTTTCATAGACTATGTGAAGTCAGAAGTGAACTTGGCCGATCCACTGACTAAACCCTTGTGTAGAAGGGTCACATATGAGACATCGAGGGGAATGGGACTTGAGCCAAATTGTTAGATTAACGGTGATGGCAACCCAACCTTTGTGATTGGAGATCCCATGAAGAAGGTTCATATGGGTAAACAACAAGTCACAAGTTAATCACGCTAGTACTATTTTAGTCCCTTCCTATGATGTATGTGAGAGAGTACTAGATTGCACTGTGGAAGGTTAAGCTTAAAAGCTTTTAATGAATCTCGTAGCCCTAACTTAAAGGGTGGTGTATAAAGTACAATATACACTTCATGAGGTCACCTATGTGAGTGTCGAGTTGAGCCGCTCGTATGAGATTGTGGCTTAATCTCTAGAGTACTCATGAAAAACCAGGCTGCGCACATGGCCGTTTTAGCGCGAAACAGCGAAGGCGACAAGAACTGCAAGGATGAAGTGTGACTTATAGGGTTCAGGTATACATTATAGTGTTCATGATTCATAGAAGTTCTACAACTTCATCATGACACTGTATACCTTCTCTATATGTCTAAGGACTGGTTCATAGTCTGCGAGACACCAGATCTGAAACACTTACATTCGTTTTGTATACTCAGAAAATATTTCAAAATATTCCATTATGTATAGCAATGGAATATATTTGAAATAGTGGGGGATTGTTAGAAATTATAATAAGACAAAAGAGATGAAAGAGAAAGATGAAGTCAAAAAAGAGTTTGACTTACCCTTTATCAAACCCTTGTCCCACATTGGTTTGTGCAAGGATGGGTAGCAAGTTTATAAGGAGAAAAGTGTTATTGGGCTTGTAAAGAGCTTGTGAGAAGAATAGCCCTCGCGCGCATGTGGTGGACCGAAATTGGGCTTGCTCAGTGCAAATCGATGATTTCGCCCCCCCTGCGCGCACGATATAGACGCCTCACGAAGCTTTTTATTTTTGAAAAGTAAAATAAAATGGGCCTAACTAAAAATATGGATATTTGGGAGAAGTTACAATAGATGTAACAGCTTTCGGAAAATCCTACATTATTTTTGGCTTTGACTAAGCGTACATGTAAAACGGGGAGAATGTCTTTTTGTTTCCAAAATCTGGTCCAGTCAAATTATTTTCCTTTATTTCCGAAAACCTCCCTGATTTTTTGCTTAACGTTATAAGTTGTTACAGTCAAAAGTGGTTACTAACGTTAATATTTGGCCCTAATTTTTCTGCCCCATGATCTCTTTGAGCTACTATATAAAGAGGTCGCCAGTGATCCTCAAGAGGGCACTTCTCAAATTCTCTTCTCCTCTCCCCAAAGTTGCTCTAACGTTGCTTGTTCTTGTTAGTTCATAGATCACCCAAGTTCCACGCTTGGAAGAGCCTGTTTAATCCTGGAGGGTCATCGTCATTAGGCGAATTGATTCTTAAGGACAGTACTTTTTAGCACGACTCAGGTTTTTAGTTCGAGGTTCTAGTTCGAGTTCCAGGAGTGCGCGGTAGTTCCAGTTCGAGGTTCGCCCAACAATTTTAACTATCCAACTTTTGTGTAACTTCTGATATCATCATATTGAAATTAAAAGATATGCCCAATTTACCGAGACATATATAAAGCACTTAAAAATCTCCTTTTTTTTTGGTGAACAAAAGAAATCTTCTTGGGACACATTGCCTTTCAAGTCTAATTAATTAATGAAAGAGGGTCCATTAGCTATTGGGCTGGACATGAACAAGGAAGGTATAACTTTGATGAATCCCTCCTACTCAGACCCAAATCAAAAACACCCATATATAAGTCCCACAAAGAAAATCATTAGCTTGACAAGAACGAATTTAAGCAGTATTTTATCCCGAAAAGGAGGTGGGCCCAAATCTCGTAGCCCAAATTATCAACTTTCACTACATTTGCATCAGAATTAATTGGACGCAAATTTTTTTTGAGATTCTATTCTAAATCCTATACTATTACATCAGAAATGTTCATACCAGGAGTCGAACCCTAGACTTCACCCCACATGAGTGGGAACAATGCCACTGGACCAAATGGTCACTCAGCTAATTGGACGCAAATTATCTACCCTAAAACTGGACAAATTTAAGATACGTTTATTTTGACCGAGTTTAGTGGTCTCGATCCGAATCCAGGGAAAACGCTAAGGAAACAGCCAAGATAATTGTATCACAAGACAAGACGCATCATCCTTGTAAAGAAAAGACAAGGTGTGTCATACTGTGTGTCATACAATTTAAGATAATTGTATCCAATCTCCGCCTGCTGCCTCTCGTTCAACTCAAGTGGCATAAATTTTAATATTTATTTCCTGAGGTATTGATTATCAGTAAGAGAGAGGATGAGGTACGGAACAAGACATTTCATTTTAAGCCCCTTTCAAAAATAATTTATAAATGAGTTTGAAAAAGATTCGGGAAAAACATTTCTCCGTATTAAGCATTTTTAACTTAATATGTTTAGTCATGTTAGCGGGGAAGATTCTCTAAAGTTGTAGTTTTTTTTTGAATTTTTTTTACCATAATCAGTCAAATCTGATTTGACTCCGAAATCCATTTGTTGTTGGGATAAATTTTGTAGACAATAATCATACTTACAAATTAAATTATAGATCTCCTAATGCGTAAACATCTGGTGTCTGACGGTGTCCAATTTGATAAAGGCCAGGAATTGACGAAGTCGATCCCTAACACGAAAAAAAAGAGTAAGAAAGATTCCAAGGAACATTCGCTCGCATTCCCCTCGCCTCAATCCTTTCCCAGCCCACCTATTTGACTATCCACGTGTCCACAAGCCTGACCTAGATCTTTTGCCATCCCTTATTAATTACTTATTTTTAAAAGCTTAGATCGTTGATCTTGTTCCCGTGATTTATAGATTTAGTGATAGCGTTAAAGACTACCCACAATCACAATTTGCTTCCGGCAAAAACATATTATAAATAATTAATTTTTATCTCATTCACAGTTAATTCAACTCAATTAAATATTTTTATTCACTATTACAATCTACCTCAATCTAGTAACAACCTAAATAGATAAATAATTTATCTCTTAGATATACTATTTAAAATCATTTTTTAGAGACTATTTGGTGAAATAAAAGACAATTTTAGAGTGCGTGCGAAAAATATATTAATACTCGATTTTATTTGTTGGGATCTAAAAAATATAAATATAAATTTACATATGTTTCTTTATTTTTTTCTGTTAAAGATAAATTTCAATTTTTATTCGTACAAATATATCCAGAAAAACTATTTATACGAATAATATTATGCAAATATATAATTAAAATAGATTATAAAAAGAAAAAAGGAGAGGGCTTTAGAACGTGTGCCCTACAATTCAGTCGGTCAGCTTTAGGAGTATGGATTTGGTGTTGTACCAGTATGTACAGTACCGTGCTAGAAAGGGAGGTGCAGGGACATAATGGTCATACGACCATTGAAAAAAACAAACGTGGAAAGCATCACTTGGGTTAAAAGACCAGGTCTTCGAGAAAAATAGTCCAACGCCTATAACACGGTACTTTCTAGAACCATACATCACTTAATCGTAACAATCACGAATCCATAAATAATTAAAAGCTGTTGCCATCTAAAACTACGTTGGTTGACATCGCCAACCTTAACAATATAATATCACATGTTAATTTTTTTATTGATTGGCGCCTTGGCGGTACAATAAAAAACCCAATCGCAGCTAATAGAATAAAACTTAAATTATAAAATTATTAATAGCAGCTAATAAAATTATCTGATATCGTCTCGAATGTAATATTAAATAATTGATTTCACCACAATGTACAATAAAGTCCCGATTTTATGGCCTGTATGTTGTTATTCAATAGTATGTATATTGTTATTCACTGGTATGTATGTTGCTAATTCAATGGTCTATATGTTGCTTATTCGATGGTCTGTATGATGTTATTTGATGATTTGTATGATTTTATTCGATAGTCTGTATCTTGTTATTCGATGGTCTGCATGTTGTTCTACAATGGTCTATATATTATTATTCGATGGTCTGTATGTCGTTATTCGATGGTATTTATGCCATTGTTCGATGGTCTGTATCTTGTTATACGATGGTCTGTATGATGTTATTCGATGGTCTGTATAGTGTTAATCGATGGTCTGTATGCTGTTATTCGCTAGTCTGTATGTCATTTTTTGATGGTCTGTATGCTGTTATTCGCTAGTCTGTATGTCGTTTTTTGATGGTCTGTATGTTGTTATTCGATGGTTTGTATGCTATTATTCGATGGTCTATATGTTGTTATTCGATGGTCTGTATGTTGTTATCCGATGGTCTGTATGTTGTTATTCGATGGTCTGTATGGTGTAATTCGATGGTCTGTATGTTGTTATTCGATGGTTTATATGTTGTTATCAGATAGTATCAAAAAACTGGTTTGTATGTCGTGATTCAATTATTCGTATATTGTTATTCAATGGTCTATGTGCTGTTATTCAATAGTCTATATGGCGTTATTCATTGGTTTGTATGTCATTATTCGATGGTTTGTATGTTGTTATTCGATGGTATGTATGCTATTATTGATGAGTGCTTAAAACACTCATTTGTTGTGTCCATTTTCTACTTTGTACTTAGTATTTTAGGTTGTTTTATTTGAGTTTTAGTTATGTTTGTCTTAGTTTTTGATTATTCTATGTTTCAGTTAAGTTTATTATTTCTTATTGTGTTTTCTTGTGTTTTAGGAGCTAGTCTAGAGGAAGTGTGGAGTACGATCAAGCGAAGGCACAAAGGTACAGATGAGTACGAGATCACAGAGCAAAGAAGGGCTGAACACGAGGTCTGGCGCACGCCAATGGAGCCAAGAGCATGGATGACCAAGAGCATAAACGACTGATTGCGAACGACCAAGCATCTGAAGATCTGGCGTATGCTAGGAACAGTTGGCGTACGCCAGACCAGACATTGACAGAGCTGCCACTTGCCTCTTTGAGTGGAAAACAATGGAGGAGGCCATGCACTCGGGATTTCTTGGCTTTCTAGTGACTATGGCAGACCATTATGATGTAGGTGTGGATAGTTGTTAGGATATTAAGTTAGTTTATTATTGTTTTGACTTTTGACTTTTGTTTGATGTTAATGAATTACATTAGTATAGAATAGACAAGTTTGAGGGAGAGAGAGATTGAGTAGCACGAACTTGGGCCATCTTTCAGTGAAGAACGTGAGGAAGAAAGCTGGTTTCAATCTTGTAAAGCTTTCTTCACTTAAACTCTTCATTTTGTTAATTAATGCTAAGTATGTTCATGTTTATGTGTATATTGTTCTTTGCAAGCATGTATGAGTAGTTGATCTTTGAGTTTGGTGGCTTAAAAGCCACTACTTAGTCTCGGTTTAGAGGGTTAAAAACATGATGAACGGGTCAAACTAACGAACTTAATGCCATGCTAAACTTGCTTGATCACCAAGGTTAGAAGTTAGTTTAAACTTGAAACCGAGAGGAGATAGTTTAAATGGAAAGGTTAGTTAGATAAGTTGCTGGTTCAAGTTGCTAATACTCTTACTCAGTGATTTATTGTCCTTAAAGTGATGCATATAGTTGGTTCTTTGCTGTGCTTAGTTGGTTTTTGGGGTCGAGAGAACATCTTATCATTCTAAGCATGGTAAAGAAGCAATTTAGGCCATTCTAGCACGAGAGTGAAGTTTGGTTGATTTCGAAACACTAGGACCATGTTATGTGCTTAGTAAACCTTCTGAATTCGATGATTATTGTGGTTTTAAGTTCACCTTACTCATTTGTGCCTATTAAGTTGTTAAAAATCTGTTAGAAAACCAAACCTTCAAGTAACTAAGTTCATAATTTGTTAGATTAGTAAACCAACTCAGAACGAGAGTTTCCATCAAACCACTTCATAAATTGATCTTAGACAAGTTACTAAACCAAGTTGAAGCTTTAAACTCGGTCCTTGTGGGACGATTTTCCCTTACTTACTCATTTGTGCAACTTTGCTAAAAAGAAACTGCTGTGTTGGCGTACGCCAGAAATAGGTGGCGTACACCAACTTTGGCCATCGGAGGCAAAAATTCTCATGCCAGAAGAGTTGGCGTACTCCAACTCTTCTAATTCGTTAAACCTGGCGCACGCCAGGAATTGTTGGCGTATGCTAGGTCGTCCAGACAGACAACCTGTCGTTTAGAAAAACAACAAAAAACTTAAGGATAAGAGAAGACCCTCTCGTCTTAGAGGGGAACAAATTGGCGCCGTTGTCGGAGATCTAGTTTTAAACACTTGATTTGGTGAACGAACTTGGAATAGGCTTTTTATATTATAATATAATATAATATTTTCATATTAAAAAAAACCAAAAAATGAGTTTTAATTTTTTTTTCGTTACTTGCAACACAAGTTACTTGCGAGGAAAGTTACGTGCATGCCTTTAACCAGGTCAACAAAAAATTCTCCGTTAGAATTTGAAGAAGACATTACTCGATTAGAAAGGTCATTGCGCAAAGCAAAAAGAGATAAATCAAGGATGGATCAAAGACAAGAAGGATAAGGAGCTGAAGTTCAAGCTCCTAGAAGATCTTTAATGGACCATGGAAGACCGACTTATGAAGGAGCAAAAACTGGAATCCAGCAGCCAGTTATTGAAGCTAATTACTTCAAAATCAAGTCGATAGTGATTCATATGCTTCAAGCATCGAGTCAGTTTTATGGACTACCTAATGAGAACACAAATGACCATCTTGGAAACTTCATGGAATTAGCTAATAACTTCAAGTATCATGGAGTATCTGATGATACTGTTAAGATATGATTGTTTCCTTACACGCTTAGAGACAAGGCTAAACTATGGTACAAGCAACTAAAAGATTCTCCAATAACCACTTGGGAGGAACTTGCCAATGCTTTTCTGGATAAATATTTCCCATATTCAAAGACAAGCAAGCTCATCAAAGAGATCATTAACTTTGAACAATTTGAAGGTGATTCTTTGAGTGAAACTTGGGAAAGATTTAAGGAGTTACAAAGGAGTTGCCCTCATCATGGTTTAACAAAGGAATCTTTGCTCAAAACTTTTTATTTCAGCCTTTTACCTACAATAATGAGAACTGTTGATGCTGCCTCCAATGGAAATTTTCTGAGGAAAGAAAGAGATGAAGCCTTCCATATTCTGGAAGAATTGGCAGCAACAAACAAGATAGTCGCAAATGAAAGAAGAAAGCAACCAATGAGAGAGCTGAGAGAACTAACTAAGCGAAGCGAGAAGAGAGAAATGATTGAACTTGATGCTTCCTCATTATTTTAAGCTCAGTTAGTTTTAATAGCAAAGTAGTTACGAGACTTGATTGTAAACAAAGTTAATGCTGTCGCTATTCAACAAAATTGTGAAGCTTGTGGTAACATTGGCCATGAAATTAGTCAATGTTTCATGATGAACCAACAAACTGAGCCAGTCAATTTTATTAGTGGTCAAGGACAAGGAGGAAACCGAATGGGAAATAATCCATATTCCTCAACATATAATCCTGGATGGAGGAATCATCTTAACTTCTCATGGAAAGACAGAAGCAATGAAGACAGTATGGCAATTGTCCCTGATAAAGGACTACTATTACGAGAACCACAACTAGGACCACCACCTGGTTTTCAACCACGTGGATTTTTAAGACAAAGAATGGTGGCCCTAGAGGAAAAATTTGACAAGGTAGAGAAATTCATCCAGCAAACTAGAGAATCATCCACTAACCAAAGCGAAATACTGAAAGCATTGGCAAGTCAAGAAGCAAGACAAAATAATTTGGAACAATTCCTTTGGGGGCAGTCAACTGCCACAACATAGAAATACAACTTGGGGAAATTGCAAAGGCAAATGCCCAAAGAGCTTCAGGATCACTCCCCAGTTCTACCGAAGAAAATCCTCGAGGTCACGTTAATGCTATTGCTTTAAGAAGCGGTAAAGAATTAGCTTCTCAAATAGTTAATGAGAAGGCTAAGGAAAGTAAAGTAGTGGACTCTAGCCAACATAAGGTTGTAGATGTAGAGGAAGAGAAAGTTGAAGAAGTGCTGCAAGAGAAAACTTGAGAAGTAAAAGTGGCAGAGGAAGAAGAAGTTTACATATCACTACCACCAATGATTCCCATTCTACCTTATCCTCAGAGAGTAAAGAGAAAGTCGAGAATGGATGAGAAGTTTCTTCGCTTTATGGAGAAAATGAAGGATGTACAGATTAGTGTCTCTTTCTTTGAGATGCTAGATCAAGTTCCACACTATGCCATGTTTCTTAAGGAACTCGTGATGAAGAAGAGAAAGTGGGAAGATAAAGAGACAGTCGCCCTTACGGTAGATTGTAGTTCTCTAATTTCAACAAACCTTCCTACTAAGCTTCAAGATCCTAGGAGTTTTACGATTCCTGGTTTTATTGGTGACACTGAGTTTCCAAAATATTTATGTGATCTAGGTGCAAGTATCAACTTGATGCCTTTATCGACATTTCAAAAACTAGGATTGTGTGATGTAAAGCCAACTTCTATGCTACTCCAGTTGGCAGGCCAAACCATAAAGAAACCATTTGGTGTGGTTGAGGATGTCCTGGTTAAGATTGACAAGTTCATCTTTCCAGTTGACTTTGTGGTTCTGGATTTTTCTGAGGACAAGAATTGTCCACTAATTTTTGGCAGACCTTTCCTCAACACAGCACATGCATTGGTAGATGTGCATAATAGAAAATTGGTTCTCAGAATTGGAGAGGAGAAAGTAGAGTTTAACATGACAAGTGTAATGCAGCATCCTCTTGATGAAGGGATGTGCATGAAAATTGATGTTGTTGATGAATGTATTCTTGAGTGCAGTAAGGAAAATATTTCGGGAATAGAGGAAAAAGGACATCACGAAGAAGAGGAGGAAATTATGGAAGAAGTGAAGGAAGAAGTCGACAAGAAAAGTCTACTTGAGGAATTAGAGATTCATTTGAAATATCGAACTCTACCATCAATAGTAAAAGCTCCATTCTTAGAGTTAAAAGAGCTACCACAGCATCTAAGGTATGCATTACTAATAGATGGAGGGAGGTTGCCAATTATAGTCTCAAACAAGCTCTCTAAGGATGAAGAGGATAAAGTGCTCGTAATTGTGAACAAACGGATTAAGGTAATCGCTTGGCAAATCTCCAACATCAAGGGGATAAGCCCAGAAATTATGATGCACCATATTCACATAGAGGATGGAGCAAAGCCGAGGGTAGACTGACAAAGGCGACTTAATCCAAATATGAAGGAGGTTGTGAAGTAGGAGGTGATCAAGCTTCTAGAAGCCAGAATTATCTATCCAATTTCGGATAGTGAATGGGTTAGTCTAATCCATTGTGTCCCCAAGAAAGGGGAAATGACAGTAGTAATCAATGATTAGGGGGAACTCATTCCAACACGTACTGTGACCGGTTGGAGGGTGTGTATTGACTACAGGAAATTGAATGACGCCACACGGAAGGATCACTTCCCTTTGCCATTCATTGATCAAATGTTAGAAAGAATAGCAGGTTATTCTTACTATTGCTTTTTGCATGGGTACTTAGGGTACAACCAAATAGTGATATACCCTAGAGATCAGGAGAAGACATCTTTCACCTGTCCCTTTGGTATTTTTTCTTATCGCAGAATGTCTTTTGGATTAAGTTGTGCACCAGCAACATTTCAACGTTGTATGGAGTCCATCTTTTGGGAGATGAATGAGAAGATTATGGAAATTTTTATGGATGACTTCTTGGTATTTGGAAACTCATTTGATCATTGTCTGGAAAATCTTGATAAGGTACTGGAAAGATGTGAGAAAAAGAATCTTGTACTCAACTGGGAAAAGTGCCATTTTATGGTAGACGAAGGAATAGTTCTTGGGCACAAGATTTCTAAAGTTGGAATGGAAGTGGATAGAGCTAAGATGGATGTGATAGAGAAGATGATTGCACCAACCACAGTTAAGGGAATTAGAGCCTTTCTGGGTCATGCGGGCTTTTATAGAAGATTCATCAAGAACTTCTCTCTAATTGCCAAGCCTCTCACAAACTTGTTAGTGAAGGACGTGTCCTTCAATTTTGACGAGCATTGTCGGAAGGCATTTGATGCCTTAAAGAGAGCTTTAGTAACAGCTCCGGTTATCTCATCGCCAGATTGGAAACTTCCATTTTAGCTAATGTGTGACGCAAGTGACTTAGCTTTAGGTTGTGTTCTTAGATGGAAGAAAGAGGGAAAGTTACATGTCATCTACTATTCTAGTAGAGTATTGGCAGGAGCACAACTCAATTATACAACCACAGAAAAAGAGTTACTTGCGGTCGTCTACGCTTGTGACAAATTTAGAGCATACTTGCTAAGTTCAAAAGTTATAGTCTATACTGACCATGCTGCTTTGAAGTATTTATTCTCAAAGCAAGATGCTAAACCTCGCTTGATGCGCTAGATTTTGTTACTTCAAGAATTTGATTTATCAATCAAGGATAAGAAAGGAGCTGAAAATATTATCGCAGATCATCTCTCTCGGTTAGAGAAAAGCGATGGGATGGAGAAAAATGGTAAGATACAGGAAGAGTTTCCTGATGAAACTCTAATGACAATAAGTAGAGTGGAAGCCCCCTAGTATGCAGATTTTGCCAACTTTTTAGTTGGAAAAATTATTCCAGCAGGCCGAAGTTATCCTCAAAGGAAGAAATTCCTAAGAGATGCTAAATTGTTTGTTTGGGATGATCCATATCTCTTTAAGAGATGTAATGATGGGGTACTTCGACGGTGCATTGCTGAGTGGGAAATAGCTAATATTTTAGAGCAATGTCACAATACTACTTACTCAGGTCATTATGGAGCAACAAGGACTGCAGCAAGGGTATTTGAGTGCGGATTCTATTGGCCTTTCATATTTAGAGATGCACGTACCTATGTGAAACAATGTGATCGCTGCCAGAGAACGGATAACATATCAAAAAGAAATGAGATGCCATTATCTGGTATTTTAGAGATTGAGCTCTTTGATGTGTGGGGGTTGGACTTTATGGGACCTTTTCCCACATCGAATGGCAACAAATACATCTTGGTTGGAGTTGATTACGTTTCAAAGTGGGTAGAAGTTTTTGCATCACCTACAAATGACACTAGAGTTATTATCCTATTTCTTAAAAATCTCGAGATTTGGAGTACCACGAGCAATAATCAGTGATGGTGGATCACATTTCTGCAATAAACCATTCGAAGTCCTACTTAAAAGATAAGGGGTAACTCATAAGGTGGCAACACCTTATCATCCCCAAATAAGCGGACAGGTGGAGCTTTCGAATCGAGAGCTCAAAAAGATTTTGGAAAAAATGGTTGGATCGGCGAGGAAAGATTGGTCGAATAAGCTCGATGATGCCTTATGGGCATATCGAACGACATTCATAACTCCAATAGGAATGTTGCCTTACAGGATAGTTTATGGCAAGGCATGCCATCTTCCTGTGGAACTTGAGCATCGTGCGTTCTGGGCCATCAAGACTCTTAATTACGATTACAAAAAGGCAGGAGAACAAAGAATTCTCCAACTCTATGAGTTGGAAGAAATTCAAGATCTTGCATTCGAAAGCTCAAGACTCTACAAGGAAAAGACAAAAAAAAGATATGATGCCCATATTATCAGAAAAGATTTTAAAGAGGGTCAACATGTTCTTCTTTTTAACTCTAGATTTAAACTCTTCTCTGGGAAGCTCAAATCTAAATGGAGCGGACCTTACACGATTATGAAAGTGTTCCTTTTTTGATATGAACCTCAGCGGAAAGATTCACAAATACGGACCTATGCTACTTTAGGGTAGAGCTAGATCACAACTCAGCAAAAACTCGCAAGAACCAAGGATGATCTAACCTTAACTCTAAGCAAGAACTCAATGAACCTAGACCTAATGTCATATCACGCCACAAACAGGATGGACAGACCATTTGATAAGTGAAAGAATGTTCTAAGCTAAGACGACTCGCAAGCCTAAGCAAGAACACATAAGAATATCAATTCTCTCATCATAGCCGAATGCTAAGGTTTATGCCCAATAATGTCTGAGTTTTATTAAGTAGAGGATGCCTTTATATAGGCTCCAAAGTCTCAACAAGTTCCTAAACAAACTAACTCCTAATAAGGAGCTCTAAATCTGGCCGAATGCAACAAGTGCTCGAATAGGCTTATTCTGGCCGATTGGAACCAAACAAAAAGGAAACGAAATCTAACATGCTTTAGGAAGTCTAAAGACATGTATCTTATTCCTAAACAAGTCATATTTGCATGGAATATAGTTTCTTGATCAAATAGGAACTTGACTAAATAATAAGCTAACTTCCGAATTAGCAATATTCCTTGCATCCAAAGGAATATCTCGCCCAAGATTACTTGCTAAGGTTCTGGAAGTATGCCAATGAGGTGCACGGGCTTGCCATGGTCGTCCTTGGGCTTGCTTGTGTCAACTTGAGTCCAAAAGTCTTGAATGAATCCATTGAGTTCAGATTGAAGCTTCTTGGCTCTTGCTCTTGTAATCGACCCAATTGGTACTTGCATTGCTCCATGCTCATTGTTGGATGGTCTCACATCATTTGGGGCACTTGATTTACAAAGTACCAAGGGAGAGGTATTCAGAGTTAATGGCCAAAGATACAAAATCTACCTGGGAGGAGACATCATTAACCAAATTAAAGAAGTGCAATTGGTTAATATGTTGAATAATGCATAAACACGAAAGTAGTCAAGCTGACGACTCTAAATTAGCATGTTTAGGTTTATTAGGTTCATTTTTAATTTTATTAGTATTTACTTCTATTATTTCGCTAATAGGGATTATATTATTTTCTTTTACGTGCAGAATTATAAAAGAGGAAGAAATGTTTTACTCAAAGTACATTTTACTAGTAAGTTTCCTAGTGAAAAATAAGCTTCCACTAGAAATTTGCCTAGTTATTCTCCGTATAGCAAAAGAAACTTTGAGAATCGAGCGTGGTGACTTAGGACATGCTAGTCACCCCTTGCTAAAAGTGAGAACCATGAAATTAAATGGTGGCTCCACTAGGCGTCACGCTAGGAGATCGCAAGAAAAGGAATTAGTACATCATGGTACTCCGATTGTGAGGTGTGTCTATTGAAACAACAAGAGATGGATCAGTAAGAAAAGTGTTTCTTTTTTACCTGTTAGAGGATAAAGGATAGGATGTTTTGTGTAAAGTATATATTATTGCTTAGATTACTAATCTCAAAGAAAATCCCAATGGACATTTGTCTCGTCATTCTGAAGCAAGAAAAAGAAATGTTGATATCGAGAGATGCAGAGAGAATTTGGAGAAACATTCGAGAGGAATATCGAAGTGTGTGTACAGATGAAGGATGGCAAGATTTGGGTTTTGTCACAATTGTGGGAAGTTGGAGCACGACGATATTTGCAGCAAACATACTACAATTTCGCAAACCAAGAGAACTGTCTTGTTGCATCAAGACCCTGTTAAGCTTCGTGCTGAAAGGGTTGCGAGACCAGGAAGTTCGTCTTGGTACACGATTGAGGAGCTGTGTGAGCAGCTGATATCGAAGTTGCACCTTGACGGTGATTGCATCAGAGATAGTACTATACGCCAATCAAGCGACTGTACTAATACATCATGACCTTATTAGGCTTTGTGCCGAAAAGGTCACGATAATTGACAATCCGTCAAAGGAATGACTCATCAGAATGGAGCGTCTAGTTTTCAAGCTCTCCAAGAACGCAGCGTACATAAAAGCCAAAAAAAATTAAAAATTAAAGAAAAACACAAAAAATTAGTTTAAATGTATATTTGTGTGTTGTTATCAATTTGTTAGTTTAAGTGTTTGTAATTAGTTGGCATAGGTAGAATGTAAATGGCAAAAGCTATTTTCACCAAAAATTCACTGAATGGCGTACGCCAGAAGTCATTGGCGCATGCCAATTATGCCCAATATGAAGATCTGGCGTACACCAGAAAATGGTGGCATACGCCAAAAAGTGAGAACCAACAAACCTGGCGTATGCCAGGTATGTATAGCATACGCCAGGTAGATCAGAATGGGAGAGTATAAATTTGGCATCAGTCGATTTTTGCTCACAATTCACAATTCTTCCTAATTCTCCACTCAAAACAGAAATCTCGCACGAGTCCAAGCTTACCCAACATCCGTAACACAATACCCAACTCCTGAAACACGATATAGGATGTCAGGAACTGAAGGATCTAGCCGGGTTAGCAGGAGGAATACAGGGAAGCACGTGTGGACTCCTACACCATCAGGGTCTGATTCTTCATCATGTTGACCCAGAGACATCCGCCACTGCTACAATGCTCCCTTCGCAATCTTCAACGATTGGGAGGGAGAGAGGTACCAAAGATTTTCTCAACTCACTACTGTTAGTCATTTTAAGATTAATTGGAATGAGATGAGAATTTTAGGGGTAGCTGATGAGTTGGATGAGGCTTTTGATAAAATGGGGTAGGGGTACTTTAAGGATAGAACAATTTTGGCTAGACAGGAGTTAGCGATGGAGTTCTACTGCACTCTGCAGGTTCAGGCAAATAGGCGTTCATTTATTACACGAGTATTTGACACTGATCTTGAGATGGATGAAGATGAATTTGTTGACCTGTTTGAACTTACAAGTAGTGGAGGAGCTTTAGATTTTTGCCCAACTAGTTTAGCCCATCAAGCTTGGCATGAGATTACTAGTTTCGCTCGATACGAGTCGGGAAGGGCGCCTAATGCGCTGATTAGAGAACCATACTTAGGTATCCTCCATCGCTTTATGACTCTGACCTTTTGTGGTCAATGGGAAGAGTCTAAAGTATTCCGATCTCAACTATATGCCATTAACTACCTCTACCACGATGTTAGGTTTAGCACTTATGCTATGGTAGTTGACTGCTTTGCACGTTCGATTAGCGATAGAGAACCTAGGCATCTATACCTAGGTCATATATTTCTCGCATTGCATGTCACTATTTTCCTATAAGATTTTCAGAGTATACAGGGTCGTATGTAGAGCCGGTAGATCTTGACATCGACAAGCTCAACTACAGCAAGCTGATCAAGAAGACGATGACAAGAGATGGCGAGGAGATAGTACGGTATAAGCCATGGGAGGAGCGCCAGGCGGTCCTAGCTACCCTTACCAGATTAGGCCTTCCACCGCCAGCGCAAGCACCTGACCTTCAAGAGCAGGAGCAGGAGGAGGAAGAGCATCATGACAAGGCTGGACCCAGCCATCAGTCTCCAGGCTCGCAGGTAGATCTTCATGACCAGTTTGCTGCGATGCAGTTATAGCTACAGGGCTACAGCGAGCAGCTTCAGGGATATAGCGCACAGCTTCAGCATATGATGTCATCGACTGCTTGCATTGAGGAGCACCAGAGAGTACAGATATAGGAGCAATACGTGTTCTACGTTGAGTAGCGAGCATTTATGGAGCAGCAGAGGGAGCAAGCGGCGTGGATGCGACAATGGGCCGAAAACTTCGGTGCTGGATTCATGTTTCCACCACAGTCTCCACCGCAGCCTCCAGCACGAGATTGACAGGGAGCTCCTACTTTCTTAGTCTTTTTATTTATTTTACTTTATTTATTTTACTTTATTTACTTTTATTTTTTATTGCTCTTTTGTGTGTTAGATTCTTTTTGTTATGTGTATTTGTTTGCTTATCTTTGCTTTTGAATTCTTGCATGTTTGTATTTTTTTGTTTTTGTCTGATATTTGTGTTTTTGATTGCGTATATTAGACACCTTGAGGACAATGTGTCATTCAAGTGTGGGGGAGGGTTCCTTCCAGGAAGGAATCTTTCTTCTTAGGACGTTTAGAGTGTCTAGGATGTGTAGGTTTAGACTTGGCATGAATTTTTCATAAATTTGACCCCTCTCAAAAAATTTTAACTTGTGTTAGAATTTTATCAAATCCTTAGTTAGGGATTTAATTTGAGCACAAAGCCTAGAAATTGGTAGAAACCTCACACTCTGTTGTTTAGGCAAGTAGTTTTACTATGTAGACTAGACTAGAGGGTTTTTGAGTGTACCTTGTGAGGATTTAAGCCGACGAAAGAGACACCAGTCTCTATTTTTCATGAGGTGCATACTTGTGTTAATTAATTGGGGCATCCTACTAGTACTTATCGTGGTCTAGGTTGCGTGGAAGTTAGTGAGATGACGGGACATTCTTTAATATTTGAGCCTAGAGCCTTAGAGCCAAAATCCTTTACTACCGTTTGCGTTAAACCATTTGAGGCGAGCCTTTTTATTGATCTTAGATGAGGAAGCCAACTTTGAGCCTATTATCCACCATCTTCCCTACCTTTGATCATCCGATTCGAGGACTTATAGTTTGCGCTTGTTGGGAATGTTTGTATTATGAGTAGTCGGTATCTAAAACTGACTTGGGGTATATTTTGGGGTTTTTATAGTTTATGACCATATTGAGAAGCCGAGTTTTGCCTAGACACGTGCATGAGTTATAATGTGAAAAAGAAAAGAGAAGTGAAAAAGAGAAGTGAAAAAGAAAAGAGAAGTGAAAAAGAGAAGTGAAAAAGAAAAGAGAAGTGAAAAAGAGAAGTGAAAAAGAAAAGAGAAGTGAAAAAGAAAAGAAAAAGAAAAGAAAAGAGAAGTGAAAAAGAAAAGAAAAAGAAAGAAAAGTTGAATAAGCATAAGTTTAGGCAAAACTTGTGCTTCTAGGTCTTAGTATATTGGGATATTGGGGAATGTACGTTTATTATACTTAGTGAGGATGTTTTAGATTAGGCGAGAGACTGCTTAGTTCATGTATTGAGTCCTTAGATTGGATGGTTTAACCACTTTCCATATATTTTTACCTCACCCTGACCTTCATCCCCATTACAACCCGATGAAAAAGCCCCCTGATCATTGATAACCATTGCGACTTTTAGATAGCGCTTAGTAGGACGTAGGATGCTTTGAGATATTGACTAATATGCCAGTGATAGGAAGTTGACCATACACATTATATGAGTGATACACTTTACTATCCTTGAGAGTTTAACCTTCTAGTGTCTTTTACATAGAGTCAACACTTTCTTAAATAATAGAGTGTCGAGGTTCCTATTAGTTTGTAGTGTTTTGTGCTTTGAAATTGATGAACTAGCTAGGTTTATGATGAGATTTTAATATAAGTTGATGTTTTTTAGGGAAGTTAAGTTTTGATCGAGTCTTGCCAAGTCTTTACCTCGTCTTGTGTTTGTGTGTGTGTATGTGATTTTAGTTTATTTTGTATCTGCATTTGAGTTTTGCTTGGGGACAAGCAAAGATTCAAGTGTGGGGGTGTGATGAGTGCTTAAAACACTCATTTATTGTGTCCATTTTCTACTTTGTTCTTACTATTTTAGGTTGTTTTATTTGAGTTTTAGTTATGTTTGTCTTAGTTTTTGATTATTCTATGTTTTAGTTAAGTTTATTGTTTCTTATTGTGTTTTCTTGTGTTTTAGGAGCTAGTCTAGAGGAAGTGTGGAGTACGATCAAGTGAAGGCATAAAGGTATGGACGAGTACGAGATCACGGAGCAAAGAAGGGCTGAAACACGAGGTCTAGCGCACGCCAATGACTTCTAGTGCACGCCAATGGAGCCAAGAGCACGGATGACTAAGAGCATGAATGACTGATTGCGAACGACCAAGCATCTGAAGACCTGGCATACGCCAGGAACAGTTGGCGTACGCCAGACCAGACAGTGACAGAGCTGCCACTTGCCTCTTTGAGTGGAAAACAATGGAGGGAGCCATGCACTCGAGATTTCTTGGCCTTCTAATGACTATGGCAGACCATTATGATGTATGTGTGGATAGTTGTTAGGATATTAAATTAGTTTATTATTATTTTGACTTTTGACTTTTGTTTGATGTTAATGAATTACATTAGTGTAGAATAGACAAGTTTGAGGGAGAGAGAGATTGAGCAGCACGAACTTCGGCCATCTTTCAGTGAAGAACGTGAGGAAGAAAGCTAGTTTCAATCTTGTAAAGCTTTCTTCACTTAAACTCTTCATTTTGTTAATTAATGCTAAGTATGTTCATATTTATGTGTATATTGTTCTTTGCAAGCATGTGTGAGTAGTTGATCTTTGAGTTTGGTGGCTTAAAAGCCACTACTTAGTCTCGGTTTAGAGGGTTAAAAACATGATGAACATGTCAAACTAACGAACTTAATGCCATGCTAAACTTGCTTGATCACCAAGGTTAGAAGTTAGTTTAAACTTGAAACCGAGAGGAGATAGTTTAAATGGAAAGGTTAGTTAGATAAGTTACTGGTTCGAGTTGGTAATACTCTTACTCACTGATTTATTGTCCTTAAAGTGATGCATATAGTTGGTTCTTTGCTGTGCTTAGTTGGTTTTTGGGGTCGAGAGAACATCTTATCATTCTAAGCATGGTAAAGAAGCAATTTAGGCCATTCTAGCACGAGAGTGAAGTTTGGTTGATTTCGAAATACTAGGACCATGTTATGTGCTTAGTAAACCTTCTGAATTCGATGATTATTGTGGTTTTAAGTTTACCTTACTCATTTTTGCCTATTAAGTTGTTAAAAATCTGTTAGAAAACCAAACCTTCAAGTAACTAAGTTCATAATTTATTAGATTAGTAAACCAACTTAGAACGAGAGTTTCCATCAAACCACTTCATAAATTGATCTTAGACAAGTTACTAAACCAAGTTGAAGCTTTAAACTCCGTCCTTGTGGGACGATTTTCCCTTACTTACTCATTTGTGCAACTCTGCTAAAAAAAATTGTTGTGTTGGCGCACGCCAGAAATAGGTGGCGTACGCCAACTTTGGCCATCGGAGGCAAAAATTCTCACGCCAGAAGAGTTGGCGTACCCCAACTCTTCTAATTCATTAAACCTGGCGCACGCCAGGAATTGTTGGCGTACGCCAGGTCGTCCAGACAGACGACCCATCGTTTAGAAAAATAGCAGAAAACTTAAGGATAAGAGCAGACCCTCTCGTCTTAGGGGGAACAATTATTCGATAGTATGTATGTCATTATTCGATGGTTTGTATGCTGTTATTCAATGGTCTGCATGTTGTTATTCGATGATTTGTATGATGTTATTCGATAGTTTGTATGATGTTATTCGATGGTGTGTATGTTATTATTCGATTGTATGTATGTTATTATCTGGTGGTATCAAAAAATCGGTTTGTATGCCGTGATTCAATTGTTCATATATTGTTATTCAATGGTCGGTATGCTGTTACTCGATGGTTTGTATGTCATTATTTGATGGTTTCTATGTTGTTATTTAATGGTATGTATGTTGTTATTCAATAGTTTGTATGCTGTTATTCGATGATCCGTGCGTGGTTATTCGATAGTTTGCATATTGTTAACATCCTAATTTTTATTTTAACATTATGATTGACCGCCTAATTTTTATTTTCAAGTTAACATTTATGCCATAATATAAAGTCGTGTAACAATTATATTTTATTTTTGTACATCATATGATCATAAATTGTTTAGAGACATACCACGGAAACTTTTTACTTCTTAGACCAACCTTTTCCCATTTCCCAGTCCTAAAACTATTATAATATATATAATATATGTGTGTGCCTCTCATTCCCGATACAAAAACAACAAAATGTTATTGTCGGAGCTCCCAAGGAGTTGTTGTACCCGACCACTCCTTCGAGACATGGCTTCACAACTCTGGCTATCTCGAGGTCCTCGACCACTACTTCTCCTCCTCCGCAGTCGTCGTTGATCCCTATGCCATAAACCTATCATCCTCCTCCGCCGGAGCCAGCGTTGCAGCCGTCATTGACCCAGCCATGGCTGTTGCAGAACGAAGATGAGGACGACAAGACCGAGTAGGAGGGAATTGGTGTAGATAGAGGAACTGTCGGTTGTTGTGATAGTGGAGGAGAAAGAGGGGATAAGATGAAACGGTTGGTCAAGGGGCTGAGGCGGTGGAGTAAAAGGAGAGAGAGAGAGGGAGAAAAAAATGTATAGAAAAAGTACAAAATTGCCCTCCACGTTTTTGACCATCAGATCTGCTAGATTTTTATTTAAACTGATCTAATGGTTAAGATTAATTCCAGAATGGTGCTGGCCTAAATTGTACATACAGCACCAAATCCACGGCCCAGCTTTAGGGGACGCTTTACTGCTATTTTCTTGTTTTATTGCTGGGTTGTCGACCCTACATAGCTCAGGGGTGGCTTTTTACCCGCTTTTGGTTTGTTAATTTTTTTGAAGGTTTTTACGCATAGATTTCAAAAAGTTATACTAGCACACGGATTTTTTACCTGCTTACTAAGACACTGAAAATAAATTTGTGTACTAGTATACACATGTAAAATACTCGTATTTTGGTCAGGTGATTCATCGTGGACACCTTTTCTAAATTTTTGAGTTTTATGTACTATTTTGACAATTTTTATTGAACAGTGACACCATTTTGAAAAACAGGCTCATGGATACTATGGATGAATTGAGTAAAAAATTGTATTTTTTCAATGAGCTTGGAAATGATTTTTTTTTGGGTGAAAATACGAAAATTATGGAATCAAAGTGAAAAAATTCTACACAAGTCGATATTGGAAGAAAGAGTTATCACTTACAAAAAATAAAAAATATACAAAATATACATGTAGAAAATCTTTTGTAAAAATCTAAAAATTATATGTCTAAAGTAAAAAACCACACGCCCCTATATCGTATGAAGTGTTGCAGAATTAGATTTGTACCCAAAGAAAAGATGGCTAAGTGAGTATATTAGGCATTAGATCCTATGTATTTAATTAGAGGGAGAATCCTAATTAAATTTAATGATTATAATTAAAAGATAATTTTGAGTTAATATAAATGAAGGTCATCCTTTTTTGTTTTGAGTGTTTGCGAGTTCAACACGAAAGTCGTTAATATGACTTCGTAATAATATTAACACTTGCATAAACCAATTCTCAAGTGAATAAAAATTGGTTTAAAAAGTGATAGTGAGAATATTTTGAAATTTTACTCTTTGTTATATTGTGTTTATAGTTCTGTAATTATATTTTACACTAGTATATGCATAAAATTTTTTTTCCTACAAGGAGAAAATGTCATTCTTGAAAAAATAAAAAAAATATATTTACATGCAATTCACACAAAAAATATCGATATCGCATGAAGAAAATGCCAACACAATCTGTTCAAATTTCGTACTATATAAAATGATTTGTAATTTTTGTACCCAATGTTAGATAGCCTAAGGTAAATTGTACTTTTTGTACCCAATGTTAGATAGCCTAAGGATGAGATGGAAATACAAGTATCTCATCAACTTAAAATTTGTATACTTTTCAATGAAACAAGAATTGCTTCGGACCAAGAGATCAGAATATTCTGATACCAAGTAAAGCTGTTTATAATCAATCTAAATATTTAAAACGTACAAATAGCTAAAATATAAACATTTTGATATAATAATGTGATAATCTTAATTAATCATAAATTTCTCAAACTTTGGACTGGTTGATAAATTAATATTTGAAGATCATATTTTTCAACAACGAAGTATAGGTGACGTTCCAAAAAAATTTTGGTTGAGAACTAATTAACCACTCTTTCCATAATTACTTATATTATTTAAGAATGCTACTATTAAAAACCTAAAATAAAATTGTCATCATACTTGACTTAACATATTAGGTGTAAAATTTTAGTAATTTTTTAATATTTATTTTCCAAAAAATAAAATAAATACAACAGTAAATAAAATTTTTCAATGTTTGAACTGGATTCTTAATCTGTCGTATTTCTTGTATTACTACGCTAAATAATATTTGATAGTAGTTATTGATTTATTCTACTTAACTTCACGTCTTCAGTTTAATTTAATTAGGATTCTACTCCTATAAAATAGGTAACGAAGATGTAAACTGGTTGAGAATGATAAAATAAAATTATACTACTTAAACCAGCCGTACTAATCCAAGTAAATATGTAAAAGTTTCGTACATATCTCAACTCTCAATACTCTAAATTTAGGACAACATATTTAAAGAACCTTCTCCCTTCTTCTCCTCTCTCTTCTGTCATAAACCAGAGACGCCCACATAAATACCCACCAACACCACCCTTTTCCCCCCTCCATCTCCGCATTCCATAGCCAAGAACAATGAGAGATAGTGGTGCCACGTCATCCCCCGAAACGGATCTTCGGGAGCCCCTGATAAAAGGGTCCCCATCACCGGCGCTGGAGAGGGTGACCATCGACGAGATGCTGCAGCGTCACTGCGGCGAGTTCGGGGCGTGGCAGCTGAGGCACTTCGTCCTGACCAGCTTGGCCTGGGCCCTCGAGGCCTTCCACACCATGGTCATGATCTTCGCTGACCGCGACCCGGGTTTCGTATGCCTCTCCCCGACCGGCTGCGACCCGGGTTCGAAGACCGTTTGCGGGTTCGAACCGGGGTCGTGGAAGTGGGCCGGCGGGACGGGGAGCTCCACGATGGCGCAGTGGGGACTTGTCTGCGGCGACAAGTTTAAGGTGGGATTGGTTCAGTCTGTTTTCTTCGGTGGCTGCATGATTGGTAAGTTAGTTATTGCTTTATTTCTCATCCTCTTCTTTCTCCATCCGTTCCGCGTCAATTTTTAGTGTCTTTTCTCCACCTTGCAGCTTCCTGAATAATCGGCTACTCATATATTGTTGCTAAACCCGTGATAAAATTAGTTTAAGTGATAAATCTAGACTATATTGTTTACAAATTGAGGCCTAAACACCAAAAGAAATCTTAGTGGAAAAAGTTGATGTCTATTAGGGATGATGTGATTTGGCGAAATAGGAACCTTTGACGACATTCGAATCATAGATTTATGGTCCGTTCTTGCCTGTAGTATTTGCTCACCTCTTGGCTGTCTTTTCCAATTTTGTTAGAATTTTAAAAGATGTAGTCCTTTGTTTGGAATAATTATTTTTATTTGATTAAGACAATAAAACAAAAATACTTTAACCTTAGGATCCAAACATTATTAAATATTTTTTATATAAGCAACCTTTTAATTTTTAGCTAATAAATAAATAATTTCAGAATTAAAAAAAGGATGCTAGTGCCTAGGCTAATGTGGGCATTAGAAGATTATTTATAGAAATTCAGATTTGGTAGGTCATCTTAAACTGAAAAAAAGAGTCAAAAGTAGTTGCCATTTCAACTATTCTTTATTAGTTAATTGATATTACTTTAAATTAGTAGCTTATCAAAAAAAAAAACTTTAAATTAAAATATTGTAGTGTACTAACTTCATTAATATATACGTGTTTTACTGTATTTCATATGACAGAAAAATATAATAAAAATAAATAGTTCCCTATCACTTGAATCAGGGGACCGATTAAATAATGCAATAAATGCAAATTCCAAAAAATGCATCGCATTATTACGTTTAGGGGTGAGTTTGGTGCGGTGTGGTGCGGTTTGGAAAAAATTAAACCGCGCGGTTTGCGGTTTTGCGAAAAACCGCGCGGTGCGGCTTGTGCGGTGTCGGGGTGGTACGGTGCGGAGTGCGGTGTGACGTACGGTTTGAGCTCAGTCCATTTTAACAAGCCCAAATCGATAAAAATAATATATAAATTTGAATTAAATTCGATAAAATTACAAAAAATTACAAAAAATGCAAAAAAAATAGGTGGCCAATAAGAAATATGGTCATGAAGAGTAACTTTTTAAAAATATATTATATAAAATATGTATATATACATATATATACCTTTAAAAAAAATTACATATACATAGTGCGGTGCGGGGCGGTTTTTCGCGCGGTGTGGTGCGAAAAATCGCACACCGCACCATTTTAACGCGGTGCGGTGCGGGGTGATAATTTTTTGCTCCTAAACCGCACGGTTTGTCGAATGTGCGGTGTGGGGCGGTGCGGTGCGGGCGGTGTGCGGTTTTTTCTCACCCCTAATTACGTTCTGCATAGTGCATACCATAAAATTGTGCAAATGCTTTCCCTTTTAATTTCCCTGGTTGCCCATATGAATTATGATGATCCACGGCAACTTTTTTTTCTTTCTATTTCCAATATTTTTTTCTTTACGA
This sequence comes from Hypericum perforatum, assembly GCA_012979155.1. Classification (NCBI taxonomy): domain Eukaryota; kingdom Viridiplantae; phylum Streptophyta; class Magnoliopsida; order Malpighiales; family Hypericaceae; genus Hypericum; species Hypericum perforatum. The sequence continues at coordinate 182,111 of SOPF01027420.1, forward strand.
GGTTTCTAATTCCAACGTTTACAATACCTTTTATTTACAATTCTTTTTAAGGTTAACGTTTTTTTCCGAGTTTAGTTTTTGTTATACACATTGAATTCGAATGTAGTTATTAATTTTTTCTTTTTGAAATTTGACACACAACCTCAAAGATGTCTTGGTAATTTCAATAAAATAAGAAAAACTATTGGACCAGTCATCCACGTGTTATCTGTTCGATTGATTTACATTGATCCAAAGAAAAATTAATAGAAAAGTTAAAATCATAGGGATACAACATATTTATATATAATTTTTGGATATTCCATACAAAAACAAATGCATGTGGTCCATAAGATTGTCCAGTTCTTGTTCTCAAGACGACCGTACAATGATAGTGTTAGGCCATTCCCGTCGTCCCGTGATCTCAAGTACTCTAATATTTTATTTTACAATTTAATCTAATATGCGAGCAATCTCAATATGCGATTAACATATATTTTTAACTAATTACTATGTGATTTTGACTAATCCATTTTAATTTTAATTTTTTTCTCAAACTCCTACGTTATCCTCTATGTGTCTTGAGATGTAAGTCATACTTTTTTGATGTGAATAGTTAATTTAAATAATAAACTTAAATTTTAAAGTTGTAGATGATTATGTAATTTGTTTTTCTCAAGTAAATTTTTTTTTTGTATGGATGAAATTTGAACTATTAATCAATTGTCTGTTATCCTACTTTGGCTAGTAGTCAGTTGTATACTATCAATTCCGACGATGTTTCGTAACTTCGCTTCTTTCATGATAAGTCTGTATTTTGTCCCTTTTTTGCCGCATTTTCTTTTGTCATTATAGGCATAGATACTGGAAAGTCCGAAATAATTATAATAGTTTTATGTTTATTTTAACATATAAAAATAATAGACGGCTGATTTTGTCAAAATCGGTGTCTACTCATCAGAAGTAAACAAGATACTACTTCCCTGTCACAAAAAAAAAAAGATACTACTCCGAGTGAGGAACATAAATTGTATGATGTTGTCTGCTACATCTAATTTACGATACTAATGAGAGTTGTTTCAACTACTTAAATTTAATAAGTGAAAAATATATTAGCAGAAAAATTGGATCCTAAATACTCGAAATATCCCATGAATTTGATTGTATAATTAATACTTGTTCCAACACTTCATTCCACCGGTTACTTGTTCATTTTTGGTTGCCTAACCACAAAAGTAGAAATTGCGTTTCCGTTTTGGAAAATTACCGTAACAAACTAAAACAATGAAAATGATGTGAAGCAAGAGGAAGAGCCCGACAATATTAGCAAGTTCCAAGAAAAGGCTAGGATTATATTGCAATTGGGTATGTAAGGGAAAAGCAAAAGAAGTTACACTTGCTTATTGTGATAGAGACAAGATGGATACACACCATCTTGTCCTCTGTCTGTGTTATAATTGATCCCATCAGGTTTAACATGTTAGATTCGAGTATTGTCTGACATTTTTTAGCCGAAATATTATCTGTTTAAAAACAGTAATTTAATCTTCAAATTGAAATCAAGGTAATCCCATTACTAATTGTATGCCTGATGTGTGCAGGTGCAGGAATTTTTGGGCATCTTTCGGATTCAGTACTAGGAAGAAAAGGGTCACTCACAGTTGTCTGTGTACTGAATGCCCTGTTCGGCTGCTTAACTGCATTTGCACCGGACTACTACACCTACCTCCTCCTCCGCCTCCTCACCGGTATCAGCACCGGTGGCGTTGGCCTATGCGCGTTCGTCCTCGCCACCGAGCCCGTGGGCCCTGCTAGGCGCGGTGCCGCTGGCATGTCGACCTTCTACTTCTTCTCCACCGGAATCGCCCTGCTCTCTGGTATAGCTTACCTTTGCACGTCATGGCGCGAGCTGTACATTGCCTCCTCTGTCCCATCCATCCTGTTCCTGGTTCTGGTTCTCCCTTTCATCAACGAATCTCCAAGGTGGTACCTTGTCCGAGGCCGGATCAAGGAAGCGATGAAGATCATGCAGAGCATTGCGAAAGCGAACGGGAAATGCCTCCCCGACGGAGTAATCCTCGCACTTGACGAAGACACGAAGGATGATCATGTGACCCAGACTCATAAAGCAGTAACAGGTTCCTTGGTTGATGTTGTTCGGACACCTATTACTCGGGTTCGGCTGCTTCTAGCTGTGGCCATCAATTTCCTCTGCTCTGTTGTCTACTACGGCCTCAGCCTTAACGTAGTCAACCTCGAAACGAACCTTTACGTGAACGTTCTGATCAATGCAGTTGCCGAAATGCCAGCGTTCACAATCACAGCGATTCTTCTCGACAGGTTTGGCAGGAAGCCGCTAGCGATTGGGACGCTATGGTTCAGCGGCGTGTTCTGCTTCATCGGTAGCATGATGGGAAGTTCCGGAGCGTGGAAAATTCTAAGGATGGTCTGTGGTGTGATGGGAATATTTGGTATGGCCGGGACGTACAATCTGCTCTTCATATACACTGCAGAGTTGTTTCCCACGGTAGTGAGAAACGCTGCGCTCGGGTGCGCTACGCAGGCCGCACAAATGGGGGCAATATTGTCACCGTTCGTCGTGGTTTTGGGAGGCGCATTCCCCTTCGCGGTGTTCGGGATATGCGGGATGTTGGCTGGAGTACTTGGATTTTACTTGCCGGAGACGTTAAACCGGCCATTATATGATACAATGGCCGGAATGGAGGATGGAGAGAAGGATGAGGAAATCCATCCTCCAGCAATTGTATGAGGCTCATGTAATAGTAGAACACAACTATAACTATGACAGGCCAATGAATAGAGGAGACCAAAGATTGGTTAACAGAGATCACTTTTTCTTCTTGTACTAATTTTTTATTTTACGAAAATTATAGTCGTTTCCAATAAAATCCATATGGCTTCTTCAATAATTGTTGGAACAAATTGAATGTTGTATTTCACAATTCTTTGTCTTGTATAGAGAGTGAAATTCTGTGTCTAATAAGTAAACAATCTGGACAATTTTTTTCCCTCGATAAAATAAGTCCTTGAAGATGCAGAATATACCTCCAGATATTTTTTAGTAGATAGTAAGAGAAAATTATTTCACTCTCATTTTATTGGATTTGAAACTGAATTCTTATACCGACAACTACCGGGATAACAAGGTATTGAGCTTTTGAAAATCCTTATTTCATATTTAAGTATAAGAATTCCCGGTTGCTCGCTGTAATACATTAATCATTTTATCTAAATTAAAGCCATTATAATATTTTTAAAATTAAAAAATATATATTGTTCAAGAACTCTATCCCCTAATGTAAAACCGCTTCGGACTTTTTTCCCCCCAAATAATTTGATGAACAGAGATGAGCATAACAAATTCATGCCCTATAAATTAGATTTACTCATGTTAATTTCCGGTGGTTTCATGAAACGGAGTAATGTTTTGATTCTTTTAGAGTTAAAATGTAGAGTTCTTTGGCCACGGTCGTGAGCGATCCTGTTGTGGTTGCAGCAGCAGCCGCCGCCCCTGAAGCTTCCGCAAAGCTGATTGTGCTGAGCGAAGTCGAATTCGCAACGTGCGAGTGTTGCGGTTTAACAGAGGAATGCACGCCTGCTTATATCGAAAAGATTCGAGAGAGGTACCACAAGAAGTGGATATGTGGCCTGTGCTCGGAGGCAATCAAGGACGAGGTTGTGAGGTCCGAGAAGCTGATCAGCACCGAAGAGGCAATGGCAAGGCACATGAACTTCTGTAAGAACTTCGTGTCGTCCCCGCCTCCTGATCCGACTACACACTTGATATCTGCCATGAGGCATATCTTCCGGAAGAGCCTGGATTCGCCGCGAGCTCCAAGGTCAACCCCAGCTAGTCCTACCAAGGGCCGCGGCGCAGCTCATGCCCGTACCCTTAACAGGACCATTGTAAGGTCCGAGAGCTGTTTCTCTGCTTTATCTAGCTGAATTGCAGAGGCCAAAAGTATACACAACAAGGAGGTGCTCAACATTGAACAAGGAAAGTGAACAAAAATGGGAGATAGGTCACGCAAGTCAACTGCTGGCAGTAATAAGGATGCAAATGGCAAAGAGGAAGATTTAATGTTTAGGTGGTTAATACAGCTGATTAGTATCATTACAATTTACATGTCGGAAAGCAAATTCCATCTTTTTTTTGCTTCTGGAACTTCTCGTTTCAGTTGTGTCTATAAAAAAAATGTAGAGTTCTTTGTTTATTTTTTTTTTCTTTCCAAAAAGCAGAACTGTCTCGGAACCTTGTAAAAAATTCTGAGTTATTTTGTAACTGCGAAAGTGGTAGTTCGGGCCCGTCATCATGACTATCCTAATCTAATTCCAGAAAATCAAATAAACTTTAACTAAAATTACAATTGAAGCACCAGAACTACACTCGATTTTTGTTATCTTGGGCTCTAGAACAGGCCCGTGTCCATTAGATTTTTTTTTTATAAAAAAACTCTCATCAAATAAAAAAAAAGGATACAAAACAATCCACATGCTCAAAATACTCATGCTAACCAACAGTCCTCACAGTCAAGAGGGGCAAACAACCTACCACCAGTTAGCCAACAAGTCTAGTAGTCTGGTAAGATAAATTAACTAAGTCTAAACCCATGCTATCCAATAGACCTTGTAGTCAAGGCAGGCAAACAAGATGACAAGCAAAGCCAGTCAGTAAAAGAATATCGTCAATGAACAAACATGTAAAAGGGCTGACTCGACATGTCGCGTCCGATATGGCTTGATAACAAAACCGGGAAACTCGGCCACCATCCGATATGTCGATTAGATGGTTCGGTGGGATTTGTGGAAATCGGAGGTGATTCAAATTCCACGGGCTGGGACATTTAATGAAAATCATATTTGTTAGGGAAAGGTCACTTTAATATGTTCTGGGTTAGATTTTTTTATTTTGAATTACATAGATTAAGTTTTAAACGCAGCAAATTGAAGTTTGATGTTATTACCATGTCAACCTAATATGTCATGTTGACTAAAATAGAAGATATAACTTGTGGCATATCCATTGAAATTATAACTTTTGAAATTAGTATCTCATAAAAACTAACCGTAAAAAAAATTTGGTCTAATAACAAAACGGTACATTAAAATTAACATGAGTGCAAGACTCCTTCTTTATTGGAGTAAATTTTGGTGTAAAAACTTATAAACAAATTAACATGAGAAGCTTATGTAACACAACCTCCATTTAACAAGATAACGTTTATTTACAAAGGACAGGTCGTCGATATAAAGAAGGAAGGATTAAAAGGGGTCAAATGAAGTACATATTTTCTATTTGCAGCCGGCTACATCAGGAAGGAGTAACCAGAAAACGTCGGCATTAAAGCGCCACCAAAAGAACTATCCCTGAAAAGAATAACAACAAAAGAAAGCAAAGGAATCAGTGAGAAAAGTACTTGAACTAAGAATTCATTTAAAATAATATTTTTATGAAATTAATATACAAATGAAATAAAAAATGTTAATTCTTTTTCAGAGATTATAAATATAGAAAAATTTCAAAAACAACATAAAGCATTATTTTAAAAATTTATAGAAGAATAAAATAAATGATAGAAATATTGATAAGCATCATCACGTTCCTGTTCCGTAGGCGTTGAGACATATCTCAACAGTAGGTTATTAAGATAGATTAACTAATTCTAGATCCAAACCAATTTCCTGTATGGAACTAATAATTATTCTGATTTTAAAACAGAGGTGTAAAAACTTATACCATTTCCATGTATAATATATTATATATTTTATTTACCTTGATTCTTCGTAAAGAGCGGCAATGTTAGCCATATCACGAGACGACTTTTTATGTCCAACGCTCTCTCCTCCTCTCCTCTTAGCCACCCGCCTGCCCGTCGTTATCGCCTCCTCCTCCGCGGCCACCGCCACGGTGTAGTGCTCCGATATTGGTCCCAGCGACGGCTTCCATTCATCGGATCCGTTGCCCACCTGCCCTCTCCTCTTCTTCTTCCTCCTCACGTTATTATTATTATTGTTGTTGCTTCTGGCGTGCGTCGTCGTCCACCGATTGCCCGCCGGCGCTGGCGAAGGAGCATCCTCCTCCTCCTCTTCCTGAAACCGGGGGGACCCACAACAGGACACGAACTCCAGGAAGAACCTCATGTTATAATACTACAACTACTATTCTGACAAAACGAGAGGACCTACCCACCTAAAACGTTGTAATAATAATTGGTTTATATTGTTGACGAGGTCGACAGAAGCCGGCTGGATCCACGAAATATTTACAGGAATAACCCTATCACTTTGTATACTTGTTTCCGCATCGTGTGATAGGCTTGGAGTGAACGTGGAGGAGGAGAAAGGATTACAAACAATTTGGGTAATAATATTGTATTTTTGATAGGGATCAGTATATATAGGCAGTGGCTAAAATTGTCTTTATGTATGACTCGATGTTTGGTCGAAATCACGTATTAACTGGTGGTCTGAATAATCTATATCGAGATAGAGTGACACTTTTTCTGATTAATCTCTCATATACAAAAAATCTAAAATAGTAGGAAATTTTTTGTTTTATTCAAGTTCTTAAAAATATAGGAATGTGACCGCCAGAACCTTGGATTTGTTGGTTTATGACCCTTTCGTTTGTTGTTGGTAAACGGTTTTGGATCGGATCTGGCTACGAATCGCCGGTTTATTAGGGGGTTAGAAGATTCCCCCAATAAATAAATAGGGTTGAGGTGAGTATTGAATACTCTATAAATTTGGTTTTTTAATGTGTAAAGAAAAACCGACTGTTTTAAGAAAACGTAGCCAAACAGAAGAAGAGAAGAGAAGAGAAGAGAACAGAAGTGAGAGTTTGTATTTGGTCAGATTAGATGCTACTTTTTTCTGAAGTAATTAGATGCTACTATTATTATATAAAACAATTTAGATGCTAATATGTTTCTTTCTGGTCGCACAAAATTGGATTCGCTCGAATGTATGTGGTCAAAAATGAACAAAATGAACTTTTTAAGCAATTTGAAAAAAATTAGGTATGAGGTGTGTCTCATAGGAAACAGTAATTGGTTCTTTTTAAATATTTTAGCGTTTTTATGTTGATTATAATAAAGTTGTATAAATTGATATAATCGGTGGGTTTCAAAATTGAGCTTCAATTTGTTTAGTCAAAATCAACCGTTATCACAGGTTCATTTGCATCTTTTTATCAAGAAAATAAATACAGAGTTTGAAATTCTATTTTATCAATTAAAACTAGTTATTGGTGGTAAACAATAAAAATACTTAATTAGTCGATAAGGTGGAAATTTAAGAATAATTACGAATGATGACCAAAAAATAAGGCAGTTGACCGTTAACAAGGGATGAAATAACTTTTATTAAAAATTTCATAGATATTCAAGATATTATAAGTTTTTTGCCACGTTATTTTGAGGTTCTGAAATAATTTAGTTTTTAAGGTTATTATTTTTTTTACAAAAGTTTGGATTACTTTTAGAGTAAAAAATTGTTCTGAATCTAGAAATGACGTAATTTATCACTGACGTGGCACGTCACGACACATTTTTTAACCCATTATTATTGGTGGCATAAATTAAAATTTTATTTCAGTCTTTTATTTTTTATAATTTTTTTAGAATATCCTTTCTCTTCCTTTTGTTCTTCGTCCTCCTCTCCTCTCCTCTATCATGCACTAACTTTATGAAGGCCCGATTGAACCAATAGAGGACAACCACAGAAGGTTAATCTCGAAGACCCTTGAAACTTTGTAGAATTTTCCAAGTAGTCTTAGAAACTTCCATATAATTAAGGATTAGAGGTGTAGGTGGTAATTGGTAGATAACATTTATGACTTGGCTATTTTTGATGTGTATATAAGAGTTTGTTATGCTCATTAGTAATCACCCAACATTTTATACAAGTATTCTCTCACTGAAAAGCTTACTTGTGTTCTCTCTCTCTTCTAGACTTAGAGTATTGTGAGGAAGAGTTGGCGAAAGGCTTATGAGAAATTTAAGACTGTATAACAAACTAGCAGAGAGAAAATTTGTCCATAATTGTTAGTACCAGAGCGGTTTAATGTTTGTGATGGAGACAAACGAAAGCAGTTCCAGTGGAGAAGTTATTGACCATACCTCAAGAACACTAGAGAAGCAACCAACGAGGAAGGGTGCTCGTCGAGACAAGTTGGTGTTGAGGGAATGTGCTGATTTTGTGGAGAAGACATTTGAAAGGCTAATTCAAGTGGTGGGAGAGAGTGAGTCCAAGTTGGAGGACTTAGCACTACACGTTAAAGAGTTGGAACATAAGGATGCTCATCTTGAGGATATGATGCAAGGCACACTTGATCGATCTGAAGGTCAAACACAAGAGATGCTTAAGGCCAATTTAACCAACCTTCAAGCACAAGTTGACGAGGTATGATTGATCATATTTGCTATAAACGATCAAATTGCTTTGTCTATGAAGGCGGGGTGGAGGAGCGACACCTTCAAGGAGTATGAAGATGTTCAAAGGTCAAAGAATTTCAATAGATTGAGGAATGCAAAAGAGCTTGAGAACTTCTTTTGAGGGCTCAAGCGATACTTCAAGCAATGCACATCATAGATGAGGAGGACAAGATCCAAACTGCGTCACTTTATTTAACTATACTACCATGCATTAGTGGAGGAGGAAGGAAGGCAAAATAGAGAGAGGAACTTATGTGATGGCAATGCGGGCTGATTTCCGGAAGTAGATAAAGAAGTATTTTTTTAGAACATGGAGTATGAGGTACTTGCATGTTTTCGAAGACTTATGGACAAGGGTAGTGTGCATGATTATGTGAAAGAATTATAGGAACTCTTGTTGGAGATTCCTGACATGAACGAGATGGAGTCACTCTTTGCCTTTGTTGATGGGTTGTAACTATGGGCAAATATAGAGCTACAACTGTATGAGGTGCAAGATGTCTTTATGATAACTGTTGTTCAAAAGTCTGAGTTTCTAAAGAAGGTGAGGAAGGAGGACAAAGAAAAAGGTGGGGGAGAGCGCACCAACTCCTCTAGCAAGGTTCAAGACTACTGTATTAACTCTCACTATAAAAGGAGAGATGAACAAAATAAGAGGAGTAAGAAGTAGTATGAGAAAGAGAAATTGTGGGGCTACTTCATTTACAAAGGGCCTTATCAAGTAAGTGTGTGTCCAAAGAAAGCCAAACTCAATGCCACTAATGCAATGCTCGTATCTTTATTAATTCAAAAATCTTCTTCCCTCCTACACAGGCTCAAATTTTGACTAGTTCTAGCAAATAAATAATATTGAGTCCTTCTCTTTTCAAACAAGAATGGGAAGGAATTCTAAGGAATAGCTAAGAGAGGAAAGCACATGAAGAGGAGGTAATAGTGGGAGTATGGAGGCTCCTAAACACCATTAATACCAAGAAGGGTAGATGTATGACATGAAACTCATCAACATCCGAGAAGCCAAGGTATTTCTCAACACTGGGGCTTCCCACAACTTTCTAAAAGTCAAAGAAGCAGTGCAGCTAGGGATTAAGTTTGAAGCCAATTCTAATTTTGAAGCGACGAGGAATATGAAAGTGCAACTTAGAGATTGGCAATGAGAGTTAGATTTATCAATAGTCACACTGGATGACTTCTCAGTTATCCTTGGAATTGATTTCATGGCTAAGCTTCGAACTTTTTCTATTCTCATCATTAACACTATAGTAATGGTTGGTGAGACTAGTTGTACAGTTCGGTCTTGAGAAAAGGGAAGTTGTCTTTAAAAAGACTCTTGGTAATGCAAGTCAGGAAGGAAAAATTGAGGAAAAAGAAAAAGGAGGAGACTAACTTAGATGTGATGAGTTCGGTCATAATGATTCTCCATGACAAGAATGAAGAAGTCTTGGAGAATGACCCATTGGTGGAAAAGTTTGTGATGCATGTGAGCGAAGGGAAGACTTATCAATTTTGGGTCGAGGATAGATTGCTTTATATCAAGGATAATCAGTTATTTGTGTTAAGGTACGAAGGCTTTAAAAGAGCATCATTTAGAAGTATTATGATTCAAAGTGGATGGGACATCTGGAGATAGATCATATACGAATCATAATGAAGGAGTCCTATTATTAGTCATATATGTGAGACAACATGGACTTTGATATGAAGATATGTCTTGTATGCCAACAAGATATGATTGATCATGGAATTCATCGTAGCCTTGCCAAAAAGCTGACAAATATAGCACAATTATTATGGTAGTGGATTAGTTCTCCAAGTATGGGATCTTCATTGTCGTATCAAAAGATTGCACTTCAACAAAGCTCTTCTTCAAGCATGTGATGAAATATTAGGGAGTCCATCATGAGCAATCATAACACTTGTTTCACTAACCAATTCTAGAAGGAGTTGATCAAGATAACAAGATTGGATCAAAACTTCTTATTGATTGTACACCCATAGATGGATAGAGAAACAGAGAGAGTAAATGTGCTACATGAGATCTATTTATAGTAGTACATGAGTGCCAACCAAATGGATTGGGAAAATTTATTGGATGTGGCATAATTTTACTACAATCTTCGTAGGAGAGAGAGTCCACAAATGTGAGCTCAATTGAGATTGTGATAAGACAATAATGGCTTACCCCTTCCATGATTGCAACAGGCTATATAGGGTCAAGTCTAGCTACCTACTTATTTGCCAAGGTTTGGCATGGGAAGAGTGAGATGGCAAAGGTATACTTGGCCCGAGGCAAGAAGAGGATGAAGAAGTAGATAGATTCGAAGTACCATGATGTAATGTACAAGGAGAGCGACCTTATATTAATCAAATATCTTGTCCATCAATCGAAGACTTTGTAGAAATTGAGCAAGAGCTTAATCCGACACTATGATGGGTCTTTTTTATAGTGAAATAAGTTGGGAAGGTGACATATTGGCTTGCTTTACAACAACTTGTAGTTCTACTTAGTATTTTATGTGAGCTTTTTGAAGTCTTATCACGCGGATAAGGAGGACCCGAGCTATGTAGAGTCAAAGCATACTTCAACAAAAATCCACTCGTAATATGACAAGGACATTGAGTCGATAGCAACAAAGATAGTGATTCAGAGAAGAGGAGCTATCCCGGGATATAACAAATATTTGGTACATTAGAGAGGCCAATCAGATAGCAAAGTAAGTTAGGAGCGCGAAGATGTACTTTGGCAATTCAAGAAGAACATTGACAATATGAAATCACAATGAGGGCATCATGATATTAGGTTAAAAAGAATTGTCACATGCTAACTTTACAAAGGCTCGATTGAGCCAACGAAAGGCAACCATTGAAAGTAAAACACGAAGATGCTAGAATCTTTCTAAAATTTTCTATGTAGTCCTAGAAGCTTCCATATAATTGATTAAAGGGGTATGTAGTTATTGGTAGATAGCATTTATGACTTGGCTACTTTTGATGTGTATATAAAAGTTTGTCACTCTCATTTGTAATTACCCAATATTTTATGCAAGTATTCTCTCAATATCTCTCTAGACATAGAGTGTTGTGAGGGAGTGTTAGCAAAAGACTTACTTATGCTTACGAGAAGCTTAACCCCACACAAAAAATTAGCGGAGAGAAAGTTTGTCGATGACATCTCTATTAGTTCATCCTCCCCTCTCCCCTCCTGCGCAGAGAGAAGGATAAAGAGAGAGGTGAGAGAAAGAGTGATGTTTTTAAAAAAGTAAGAAACCAAAATTCATATTTTAATTTGGACTAACTCAACATGTCAACAAGGTTTAAAATTACATTGTAACATGCCATATCGACACTAAAATAGAGTGGTTTCTGAATTCAAAGTTAATTTCAACTCGGATGGTCATCTGAGCATTTGATGCAAAAAATGATAATCTCATGATCAAATAATTTATTTCAGGACATCAAAACTATATCACAAAAAATTTGTACTCAAATATTATTTATGAACTTTTTCCTATCTTTTATGGTAACAAACTATCAGTACAAATTCTTAAATGGTTGAAAATAAGTATTTGGCTACAACTATATTTTGCCATATTTGACCCGGATTGGTACATTTGCGTGTTTTTTTATCTAACACATCTTATCTAGGGGATTTGGATTTGGTATAGACCAAAAAGGGGGTGTCCACATATAGGGAAAGCATGTGAACCATAAGATTTGAATTAATTTGAAAAAATAAGATCAAATGGTGTAAAAATTATCAAGGATAATTTATAAAAACTCAAATAACCCATTCATTTAATATTTTCTCTTTTTTAGCATAATTAACATTAATTATCCAATTTTTAGGTAAATTTAAAATCTAAACTCTTAATTTATAGTGATTGAATATACCTAGAATTTACTATTACAAAATACACAAATGGCGGCCAATCAAACATCAACCCATTTGTATTACTAATGTTGGTTGTGTTTGTTACATTGCTGGTTTGTTAGGTTATGATGTTGGTTGTATTTGCTATGTTAGTAGTTTATCTCAGTTAAGATACTGATTTGTCTAAGTTTAGATATTGGTTTATCTCAATTATGTTATTGGTTTGTCTCAATTAAGATACTAGTTTGTGTCAGTTATATTACTAGTTTATCTCAGTTATGTTGCTGATTTGTCTCAGTTAAGATACTGGTTTATCTCAGTTATGTTGCTGATTTGTCTCAGTTAAGATACTGGTTTGTCTCAGTTAAGATACTAGTTTGTGTTAGTTATATTACTGGTATATCTCAGTTAAGATACTAGTTTGTGTCAAGTTAAGATGCTGATTTATCTTAGTTATATTACTATTTTGTCTCAGTTAAGATAGTAATTTGTCTCAGTTAAGATGTTGGTTTGTGTCAGCTATGTTACTGGTTTGGAATCTTATGATGCTGGTTTGCTGTATTTTTTTTAGAATCTCACACTTTTCTGCAAGCCTAACACGTTCGGGGCTGTCAACGAGTTCTTGCATACACATATCCTTGCCAACAAACAAACTAGTGATACTGAATAAAAAACTAGCAACACTCAACAAAAAATCAATAACACCGAATAAAAAATCAGCAACACACAATAGAAAAACCATCGATATCAAATAAAAAATAGTGACTCCGAATAAAAACTAGCAATATCGAATAAAAAATCAGCGACACCAAATAAAAAAACCAGCAACATCAAATAGAAAACTAGCGATACAGAGTTTAAAACCAGTGACATTGAATAAACGTACTGTGTAAGTTAATTTATTCATTATTGTCATGGAACAAACTACCATCATCAAACGAGAATACATGTATGGTTAAAAGCAGTAACACCGAATAATAGATGAGATCGTCGAAGATACGTTACGAATTTGATCGATGTGGACATGGATGACGTTGTCGGTAGAGGGGAGGAGGCTGCCAAAAGATGGAGGATGCCGCTGGACGGGAGGATGTCTTTTGTCAGTCTTTAGTGAAAGGGGATGTCACCATTCGTTGCCGACCGGAGAGAAAATCTGTCTTCGGTCGCCGAAAAGGGTGCTTCGACCAATGGTAGAGAGTAGATTGTTGGATTTGAAAAAAAAATGTAGGAATTACGTTTTATGAATAAGAAAAAGTGACAATTTTGAATTAGGGTTGTTGGAAGAAAAAAAGTGGATACAAATTGGTGAGAGAAACTAATTAATTGGAAAGAGAAAGTAATTAAATTCGAATTATGTAGTTATAAAAATTAATTAGAGAGAGAAAAAAGATAAGATCATTTTACCAAATATCATTTCTTACTAATTAGCTTTCTTTAGTCTCCATATAGGGACAAAATGTTTGCCCTGGCCGAATTTACTCTCCTATCTGGGGATGTTAAAAATACTTTGTTTAGAAGATTCTAAAATGCAATGACGTAATTTTAGATGAATAATGATATATTACTTATAAATAATAAAAATACTTTTGAGAATCAGAACATAAACGTACTTCATAAGTCTAAGTATAATAACTTTGATTCAATCTCAATCAAATTTTTTAAACTACGGTGTACCATACCATCATCAATCAAAAAAAATTACCCTAATGATATAAGGAGAGGATAGTATGGGATGAAAATGAGCATAGTTCAAGATCACAATAAATATCTACTAATAAAAAACCCATATACATCGTCATTACTATAATCCACCTCCCTTTGCAATGGGAAAATAGTATTAATTAATAAACTAACCTAGCGACAAAGGTACTGGCATATGGGTGGGTATCGCCCTTAAATGCAATCGCCATCACCAGAAGTTTATAAATATTTGTTGATAAAAAAATTATTGTAAGGAAATATTAATTTTCTTCCAGATGGCCAATAGAAGGGACTTGTCTTATGTAAAGGGAAATTAGAAATTGACAAGATGCAAGGCAACAGGTGGCTTGTAATTACGTTTTTTCGTGATAGACAACTTAACACTCCATGGAAATGGATCCCATCCATACAATTATTTTTAATATGGCAATAGAATACACCACTAGATACGATAGAACATATAAAGGGAAAATGAGAAGTGGCGACTACTACGCAGCCCAATGATAATTAACAAAGTGAGTGCTCAAGTTGAACATTTAAAAGTAAGTAAAGTCTCATCGACAGTTAATGAAGGTTAGTCTAAGTGATAAGTAATATCAAAAGATTGTTTAAATATTCGGGGTAAATTTTGTCAAAAATGGAAGATACTATTAGGAGAGCCAAAATAAGATTTCATAATGACGACTTTTAATATAAAAAAATTTAGAAAAGCAAACAATCTACACAACAAAATCTTAGCTAGTAATCTCTAAAAACATATATTTTGAGATCAGGATTGGACTAGTGCTGGTGGCCCTAGCAGAATAGTCTAGACAACGTGAAAATGTTAGCAATGCGCGAGCACACGTGGTGGCATTCTGGAATATCAATGATTATGCAGTAACACTTTTTGATTTGTTATCCTATACTATTGTTCACCGCTATATCTGAATGGGTTCAGATTTGGTGCTGGACCCGCGTTTCCTGCACCATGCTGGACACGCGGATTCGGTGGTTGGAATATCCGGATTCGATGGTTGGTTTTTTATTCGATGGTTTGTATGTATGTCTGATTCGATGATATGGTGTGTTATGATTTGATGGTATGGTGTGTTGTGATTCGGTGGTATAAAATGTCTCATTCAATGGTTTGACATCCGATTCAATAATTTGTATATTGTGATTCGACAATATATAAACCATCGAATCAGACATTTTATACCATCGAATCAGACATTTTATACCATCGAATCATGCATACCATACCATCGAATCACAAATATATAAACTATTGAATTATGCATACCATTGAATCAGATATTTTATACCATCGAACCATTGAATCAGACATTTTATACCATCGAATCATGCATACCATCGAATCACAATATATAAACCATCGAATCAGATATTTTATATTGTTGAATCATGCATACCATACCATCAAATCTCAATATACAAACTATTGAATCAGACATTTTATACCATTAAATCAAGCATACCATACCATCGAATCACAGTATATAAAATATCGAATCGAATCACAATATACAAACAATTGAATCGGATGTCAAACCATTGAAGGAGACATTTCATACCATCGAATCATGCATACCGTACCATCGAATCACAATATATAAACCATTGAATCAGACATACATACAAACCATCGAATAAAAAACCAACCATCGAATCCGAGTGTTCACCAAATCCTATCTAAATGATGTACTACTATATGCCCCTCAACATGAAAACCAAAGCTTCCCTTCAATCCAACTCCAGTAATCCACACCATATATGAACATGCGCCTTCCTTGTCCAACGGCCTAGTATAATATTCCGGATTATGCTATCCGTCCAATTGAAAGCACCCAAATCCAACCTCTTAGAAATAAAATATAACATGATGAATTTAATCTGGTCCGGCCTCCGGGCTACTATATTAGAGTTGGTCCACTAACAAACATTTATTTGGAGGTAACTTTGTAGCCATCTGAAACCAGACACCAAACTAGTCCCCTACTGATGACTAACTTGGAATATTCAAAATTATCTGCCACGTACTGGGCAAACAAACGGCCAACTAAATTCTTAAGTTTTTCAACACAGATTTCTAGTAATGTTTTTATGCTAAATAAATAGTATCTCATCTTTTAGGCGGACTAGTCTAAGTAAAAAACATTCTCCACGTATATTCTCGATTCTTGATGCTGCTGCGGGTTAGTAGAACATGTGCTGTCCAATAAGTACAATTAAGTAAATATTTATAACAAGAGTAGTGCTAGGGGGCCTAATTAGTACCTCATAGAAATTACAAAACAAGATTAGAATACTAATTAATCGTATGGTGGTTGTAAATATATTTGATGAAAGTTTTGTTAGCATAAACGTAGCTAATGACACCCTAGCACAGCGATGACACAATGCTTACGAAGAATCCACTTGCATATTTATAATTCACTTCACAAATTGACGGACTGTTTTCGCACAATTTATGTGTCATAGAATAGTAGTAAAATATTAATGTAAATTTTTATGCCACAAATTTTGTTTAAGGAGACAGATTAAAATTATACAAACAGAATCATTCTAAAATGATATTATTTCGCAAAAAAAGTATTTGTTTATAAATTTTATAAAATAAGAAGAGTTTATTTTTAAATGCATAATAATTAAAAATTTAGCTTTTGGTTACTGAAAACATATACACAAATATTTGTGCCATCTATTATATTATTTAAATGTTAAATTATGATATAGTTTTGTTAAGACAAAATAATAATTGCAATAATCATTTGGATACGATTTATAAGATGAAAGATTGTGTGAAAATTTTCAATAACACAAGCTTAGAAAAAACATATTATCTTAAAATACATAAAGAATGAAAAAAAATATAATTTATTCGAACATATCACTTTATCATAAAATTGAGTCTAATATGTAATATTAATATTTTATGAAATTTTTTTTAGTACAATTGAAAAATTATTAAATATTATTATTTGTCTCATCTTTAATTTTTTTTATTAGTTTAGACAACTTATGACTTTAGGAAAGATCCATTTATATGAGTACTACTGCATATTACACGTGTGCAAGTGTTGTGAATTTTTTTCATTAGTTCAAAAATTAACATATTAATTGACTAAAAAAAAAATTTAATACAAAAAGTTCATGACTGGCTGAATATTCGTGTGGGGACTTATCGAAGGATGTGAACAAACGATGCATGCTCGATACTACGAGTCCGCAAAGAACCTTTCTTGGAAGTCACATAATAACAAAAGGAGGTAGCCAATCACTTGTCACCACATTTCTCCCAAATTATCTCCACCACGTTTTTGTTATCCTACGCACAAAAGATGTGTAATACTTGGACATCTCTTCCCTCATTTTCTGTTGGGAATTGACTTGACGCTAGTAACCCTACCAACTTCCAGAAAAAGGAAAAAAATGTAACTAAACCAATATATCATTTTCAACGAGAGAAGATTTCTTGTATACCTCAAATTAGTCAAAAAATGCCACCACCAAATGAAGTCGAGAAGCGAAGACGCCACTCGTTTTTGTACTCTCATGGCAATCCAATCAGCTTTCTCCATTTATTCGTCTGCAACAAATCATATCAGATGAATGTTGGAGCTAAAAATTATTGTTCAATGTCAATGACACGAGTTTTGTTTTCCCACAACAATGGGACATGCTGTGTCGAGTGACTATTGTGTACGTATCAAAACATTGCCTCGTGAATAGGGCAAGTACGCTCAGTTATCACCTAGATAGTTGGAATCTTATATATGCAGATATATGTGCTAAATATTGATTGGTTCTCTTCCCACCAGCTGTGGTCTGTAAAGATTAGACTTGTTGTTTCATCGATGCAGCTGATTGTTGATGGAGATCGGATATCGTTAATTAATTCCTTTAGATTTGTGGCCTAGAACAAGATTACTTTTTGTACAACAGTATGTCATGCACATATAAAAAATAGATAAAGACTCGCATAACAATAACTAGAAATAGGTTAATCTAGTCATAATCCGTTAAAGTGTTTGGGATCCAATACCTTATTTTGGACATAGAATATACAATAATTGATTTATAATATTTGTTATAATCTTATTTAGACTCCATTTTCCTTCTCATTTGGAGTCCATGTATACCAAATAAAAATTCACCTATACAAAAAAAAAGAAGGGACTCTTATTCACTATGGACTTATTATCATTAAATTATGAGGACCAAGATCCATCTCTTACTTCAAATCTATAGGATAGGGTCCCATGTACAACTATTTTCGGACATAATTAAATATATGAGTAAGGCACTTTAATTCTCAAAATATATAAGATAGGGTCCGAATGGACAACAGAGGAAAAGTTTGGCTCATAGCAGGGATGTAGCAAAAGTAACTACAAATAGGTAAAGATTGAGGAATCGAACAAATAAATTCATCGTAGTATAGTGGTAAGCATTCTCCCATGTCAACAACGTGTTTTGCCTATAGTTTATTTTTTGTTCCATTCTTCTAAATGCCTCCATGAGATATTGGTCCTTTTATCTCCCCTTAAGTATCTTTTCTGTAATTTTATCATGTTCGGATCAACTAGTCGAATTTTATCATGGCAGCAGAATACTAGGTGACAATATATATGTGATGCAAGGGTTTATCAAAATTTACAAGAGATTGAACGAGTAAATGAACATTGACGGATGTGATATAAAATTATAAAATGACAAAATTGTATGTTGAAATTTGTTTTTTATTCAGTTTTAAATAAGGCGTTTAGATAAATAAAAGGTTTCGTCCTAGCTAAGCACACCAGCTAAAGCAAGAACATACAAAGAGTTATCAAACTCACGAGCTTATTATGCAAAAGATGTCTATCTCGTTTTTATTGCTAGGAGTCCTTTATATAGGCTCCAAGGTCTCACAATATTCCTGAACAAAACAACTCCTAAAAAGGAGCTTCTAAAATCTGACCTAAAATTGAATTCCTAAACAAGGAGATTCTGGCCTCATGAAACAAACTAAATAAAAAATAATCTAACATATAATATCTAGTAGATGCACGTCCAAAATAGGTTGATGCACATCCAAAATAGACTGGTCTTCGCACATGCATGCTTCCAGAAGATTGAGTGCATCCTAAGCTTCCAAATTAGCTTCAACGACGTGCATGGGCTTTGCATGGGCTTCTTGGATGTCCTTGGTCTTGCACACATTGGGTTGAGTCCAAACTTCTTGCATTAACCTATTAAATTCAGCTTGAAACTTCTTGGCCCTTACTCTAGTCATTGATCCAATTACAACTTGAACTAGTTGCGAGTCTTGAAGCTTGATAGTAGGTGTACTCTTAGGCATGCTCACATCATTCTCCTCCTCTTGAAAAGGATTTGTCCTCAAATCTTCACCTACATCAAGCAGACTCAAATCAGCAACATTGAAAGAAGCACTAATATTATACTCACCAGGTAGATCAAGCATGTAAGCATTGTCATTAATGCATTCAATCACTTGGAGTGGACCATCCTTACGCGGTAGCAACTTTGAACGCCATTGCGTGGGGAAATATTCCTTCCTCATATGCAACCAAACCCAATCACCAGGCTCAAAGACAACCTTGTGGTATCCTTTATTTGCCTACCACGCATAGTGCTCCGTTCGTTTCTCAATGTTCATTCTCGCCTTCTCATAGAGTTGCTTGAAAAATTTAGCCTTCTTCTTGCCATCTAAGTTAACATACTCACTCGAAGGCAAAGGTGATACATTCAATGGTGTCAAAGTATTAAATCTATACACAAGCTCAAATGGTGAAAATTGAGTAGCAGAATGAACTAAACGATTATAAGCAAATTCAACATATGGAAAACATTCTTCCCAAGTCTTAATGTTATGCTTAATGAGTGCTCTTAAGAGTATAGACAAAATTCTATTCACAACTTCAGTTTGACCATCAGTTTGTGGATGACAAGTAGTAGAAAATAATAACTTACTACCTAACTTACACCACAAGGTCTTTCAAAAATAACTTAAGAACTTAGCATCTCTATCAGATTTAATTGTCATAGGCATGCCATGCAACCTAACAACTTCTCTAAAGAACAAATCAGCAATGTTAGAAGCATCATTAGTTTTATGACATTGAATAAAATGTGCCATCTTAGAAAACCTATCCTCTACCACAAAAATCGAATATCTTCCATATTTAGTCCTAAGAAGTCCTAACAGAAAATCCATAGAAATGTCAATCCACGGCTCACTAGGTATAGGTAGTGGGATATATAAACCATGAGATTTTATCTTTGACTTGGCTTGCTTGCAAGTAATGCAATGTCCATAAATCCTTTCAATGTCACGCTTCATGTGTGGCTAGTAGAAGTGCTCTTGTAAGGTAGCTAAAGTCTTTGCTATTCCAAAGTACCTCATCAATCCGCCTCCATATACCTCTTGTATCAACAGTTCTCGTATAGAACAATTAGGCACACAAAGTTTATTTTCACAAAACAACTAACCATCATTCCTAAAGAACTTACCATAAGTACTCCTCTCGATCTCGTGAAATATATCTTCAAAATCAGTATCATTAGCATATAACTCTTAATTGTGTTCAAAGCTAAGTAATCTAGCATCAAGAGTTGAGATCAAAGCATACCTTCATGATAGCGCATCAACCACTACATTTTGCTTACCTTGCCTATAGCGTATGACATGAGGAAATATATTAATAAACTCTACCCATCTACCCATCATGCATATCTTTTATTTAGCTTGTGTTGCCTTTTTAAGTGCTTTAATGATTCATGATCAGTGTGGATCACGAGTAATGTTGCCATGTCTCCATCATTCGAACTAGTGCATACAATTCCTTGTCCTACGTTGGATAGTTCAAGGTTGCTCCACTTAGTTTTTCACTAAAGTAGGTAGTTGGTCATCCTTCTTGCATGAGTACAACACCAATTTCTATACCTGAGGCATCACATTCAAATTCAAAAGTTTTAGAAAAGTTAGGTAAAGCTAATAAAGGAGCATTAGTCAACTTCTCTTTGATTAGTTAAAATACTTTCTCTTGAGCTTCTCCCCAGCTAAATCACACTCTCTTCTTGATGACTTCAGTGAGGGGCATGGCTATGCTACTAAAAGCTTTTGCAAATCTCCTATAAAAGCTAGCTAGCCTATGAAAACTTCGAACATTAATAACACTTACAGGACTTGGCCAATCCCGAATAGCTCGAATCTCTTTCTCATTGACCTATATTCTGTTAGCACTAATAACAACGAAGCCCAAGAATATAAGTTTATCTATGCAAAAGGTACACCTCTTCAAGTTGGCAAATAACTGATCCTCTCTAAGTGCATCTAGGATAGATTTCAAATGCTCTACATGATCCTTCATGCTCTTGCTATAAATGAGTATATCATCAAAATAAACAACGACATACTTGCCAATGAATGGATGTAAAACATGATTCATGAGTTGCATAAATATGCTAGGTGCATTAGACAAACCAAATGGCATGACCATCCACTCATACAACCCATACTTTATTTTAAAAATAGTCTTCCACTCATCTCCTTCTTTCATCCTAATTTGATGATATCTAAGAAGGGAGTTTTGCCCTTGTTAGATTCGGGACGGTTACCCTCGATCATAAAAAATAAACCACCAAGAAAAATTATTTCGATTTCCTCCATTTCTCATATTTATAATATATTGTGCTTTTATATACTTCGCCTACAAACTCTAAGATGCTATTTCTTTAATTTGTAGGGGAAACCCTTTTTCTTTATTCTACAAAACAAGAGATTAAATCTAATTTATATGGACAATTAGAAAGACAATTATTGCCCAAGAGAAGAGGCATGTATTCCAAATAGGCCCATTAAATTCATCAGGTTGCTGAAGTAGAAGAAGAATAAGGCAAGGCTATATCAAATTGAGCCATCTAGAGACTGATGGTCGTCTATTTCTTTTTTAATTATAAAATCTGGTCTGACAAACGATCCAACCTATTAGACCATTTGACCTGGAAATCACCCAAAAACGAGTCGATCTCCTGATCGGTTTTAAAAACTATATTCAAGAAACTCTCTGGCCGAAACTCGAAAGGGTCCTTCCATGACTTGGAGTCCAACGATATGGACAACGCATTGATGAACATAGTAGTCTTGGCTGGGATTATGTAACATCTGATATTGCATTCCTTGATGGATTCCCTTGGGATTATCAACGGGGGGGATGAAGCTTTAAGGTTTCCTTTATAGTGCCTTCGAGTATAGTAACAGTGATAGGTCCACTTCCTCCACTCTGGTTAACCCTTTTATGATCCCTCTCACTTCATTTTGTGCTCTTTTTAGGGATGAAGGGTTCCTCATCAACTCTGTTGGCGCTCAGATGAGGCTCTGTTCTACAGCTCAGATGCACGCATGGCATCATGAACCTTCTACCGTAACCCTGCCTAAAACTGGACGATCGGTCGTCTGTTTGGTCTTTTTAGCGTGTGCCAGAAATGGGTGGCGGGCACCACCCCTAGACTAGCCCGAAGCTCTGGCACACGCCAATAACACCTGGCGTGCTAAAACTTCACAGACTAACAAACCTGGCACATGCCAACAAGTGTGGCGTGCGCTAGCTCAGTAGCAGAGTTGTAGTAGTTTGCAAATAAGAGTAAGTAGGGTTGTCGATCCATAGAGATTGAGTTGTTAGGCCTACTCTAAGGTTTACTTACTTACTAGGATAAAATTATGAAGTTTGTAGTTGAACACTTGTGATCTAAACTCTAAAGATTGGAAAATAAAGATCATACCAACTAACATAAGCAAAGTTTGTTTATAAAACAAAATACTAACAATTTATAAGCTAATAATGACCAAAGTGCCTAAACCAAAAACATAACTATAAGAAAGGTGATGTGCAATGCGAGAAATAATACGACCTAAGTACAGATACCTAGGTTCCCTATCACTAATGGATCTAACAAAATAGTCGATGATCATGGCAAAGGTGCTAAAGGGAATATCATGGCGAAGGCAATCTATAGCATAGAGCTGAGATCGGAAGACTTTAGACTCTTCCCATTGACCACTAATGGTCAGAGTCATAAAGCGATGGAGGATGCCTAGATATGGTTCTCTAATCAGCACATTAGGCGCCCTCCCCGACTCGTATCGCTCAAACCCTATAATCTGATGCCATGCCCAATGGGCCTGACTAGTGGGAGAGAAGTCTAAAATACCTGGTCCAAACTTAAGGCTAAAAAGGTCATTGAACTCAACCTCATCCATGCTAAAATCAGTGTCAAATACACGTGCAGTAAAAGATCGTCTATTAGCTGCAACCTGCAACGTGCAATAGAACTCTAACACTAATTCTTGCCTAGCCATAATCTCTCTATTTTCAAAGCATCTCCACCCTAGTTTCCTAAACGCACACCTCAGTTGCCTATCTACCCCTAGTTTCTGCATATCATTCTAATCAATCGTAAAATGACTAAGGGCACTGAGGCGAGAAAATTTTTGACACCTCTCTCCCTTCCAGTCGTGAAAGATTGCAAAAGGAGCGTTGTATCATCTACGAATGTCTGGTGGTGGCAATCTAGGTGGAGAAGGCGAAGGGTTTCTTGTTCACTTTCTTTTGTCTTCGCATGGAATATGGCTAGATCCTGCAGCATCTGCCATTGCAAACTTTATTTTGGACTTTGGAAAGTGCGGGTAAACGTATTGGGAGTGTTGGGCTTGTGGAATTTGGAAGTTTTAGAAGGCGAGGATTTTTGGAATTTGAAACTTTGTGAAGAACTGATCTGCTCGGGAGTTTTATAGCCAATTCTATCCAAATCTGGTGCGTGCCAGGTCCATTGGCATGTGCCAACTTCCTCCTTTCTGCAATTCCTGGTGTATGCCAGCCTCATTGGCATGCGCTAGGTTTTTAAACATGAAAGACATGGCGTTCGCCATATACTTTGGCGCGCGCCATATCTGTACACTACTCAAAAACTATACACTTAGACTAAAAATACTCAAACTAATATATCTAAAATAAGAAACAAACATGCTAATCTAATAATAATTTTTTTTTGGCTTTTATGTATGCTGCGTTCTTGGAAAGCTTGAAAACGAGACGCTCCATTTGCACGGGTCAAAGGTGCAACTTGGACGTTCGCAATTCACACAACTCACGAATGGCATATCATAACGAACTACCTCTTCATGCAACCTTTTCGACTTTAAGCCTAATAGGATCGTTACGTAGTAGCACAGTATGCTCATTTTGCAAATTAGTGTTATTCTTGCTATAGTCTCCATTGTGCTCTAATTTTCCGCACCTTGCACAAAATTTAAATATCTTCATCCTCCTCTTGAAGGCACCCTTCGATGTTCCTCTAGAGTGTCTCAAGAAATTTTCTTCTCGTCTCTCAATTCTCAAGGTCTCTTGTGCTCGACGGAGAATGATGAGACAAATGTCAATCGGGATCTTCCTAGATACTAAGACACTGACTAGACAAAAATATTTAATGCAAAACATCATGTTCTTTATTCTCTACAGGTAAAAGAGCCTTACTTTGTTTCAAACATTCATGCATTGGATGGCACATAAATCGATTGTACCTCCACATCTCGATTAATATCGCCCCCTCCAATGTAAATTTTGCATCATTGGCCGTTGACTCGAAAGACTATCTCATCGCTATTTTTCAAATCAAGTGCTCCAAAAGGAAACACTTTAACAATTTGGTAAGGGTCGCTCCACTTAGATTTGAGCTTCCCAGGGAAGAGTCTTAATTGCGTGTTATAGAGAAGAACATGCTGCCCCTCCTTAAATCTTTCTTGATAATGTGAGTATCATGTCTTCTTTTGGTCCTTTCCTTGTAAAGCCTTGTAATCATAATTAAGGGTTTTAATGGCCCAAAATGCACGATGCTTAAGCTCTACTGGGAGATGGCATGCTTTACCATAAATAAGCCTATACAGCGACATTCCTATAGGTGTCCTAAATGCCGTATGATAAGCCCATAAGCCATCATAGAGCTTGTTCGACCAATCCTTTCTTGCTGTTCCGACCGTCTTTTCCAAGATTTTCTTGAGCTTTCGATTTGATAGCTCAATTTGTCTGCTAGTTTGGGGATGATAAGGTATTGCCACCTTGTGCGTCACCTCATATTTCTTAAGCAGGACTTCAAATTGTCTGTTGCAGAAATGTGACCCACCATTACTGATTATCGCTCGTGGCACTCCAAATCTCAAAAAGAGCTTCTTCAAAAATCAGATAACTACTCTCGTATCATTTGTTGGTGATGCCAAAGCTTCTACCCACTTTGAAATATAGTCTACTCTTACAAAGATATACTTGTTGCCATATAATGTTGGGAAAGGACTCATGAAGTCCAATTCCCAAACGTCAAAAAGCTCAATCTCTAAAATTCCAGATAGTGACATCTTATTCTTCTTTGAGATATTTTCCATTCTTTGGCAGCGGTCACACTGCTCAACATAACTATGTGCATCCTTAAAGATGAAAGGCCAATAGAAATCGCATTCAAAGATTCGAAATGCAGTTCTTGAAGCTCTATAATGACTTGAGTATGGAGTGTTATGGCATTGCTCTAAAATATTTGCTACTTCCCAACTAGCAATGCAACGTCAAAGAACCCCATTACTACACCTCTTGAAAAGGTAAGGATCATCCCAAACATACATGTGAATATCCCATAGAAATTTTTTTCTTTGAGGATAACTCAGATTTGTCAGAATAATACCTTTCCACTAGAATGGTCACCTACTGCTAAGTATGGGAGTTTAATGAACCACTTCTAATTCTCTCCATTCTTAGTATCAACTACAGCCCAAGCAACAGGTACAATGGCATTGTTTGTATCTAATAATATGGCAGCCAATATGGTCCCTCCAAAAGGACCTTTCAAATGGCAACCATCAATTCCTAAAAGTGGCCTACATCTGTGAACAATTCCTAGCCTCATTGCCCTCAAACACACAAACACTCTCCAGAATTCTACTTTATTCTTCTTATTAGGAAGTGCCCTGCCTTGTAACTTTACTATCGATCCAAGATTGAGTGTCCAAAGCATCTCACAATAAACATACAAACAAGCATATGATTCCACATACAAACCATATTTTTCTTTCCTATGATAAGCTTTAACTTTCTACAACTTCCAGTTCTTAAGATCCAAACCCTATTTGTTTAATATTGCACAGATTGTCTTATTGTCCAATTTTAGATTAGCACAAGAAGGTCATATATTTGCGTTGCGATCTATTTAGGTGTTGCCCAGTACTCACTTGTAATACACATGCATGTGTGCTCATTCACCAATGTCTTAACCATAAACTTTTGCTATCCACTTAAAGCAGAGGCATGAATTCTCTATGGACATTTTCCCATACACTCTGCAGTTACCCAAACAGAGTCATTCTTAATGAACTTAACATTATGCCCACATTGGATGAGATAGTCTTCTAATACCTCCTTGAACTCATGTACATTTTTAAAGTACTGACCAACTTCAAATTATATCTTATCTTCCCTTTCAAAAGGTTTTCCACCATAATTAGCCACTGGATCCATCTTAATCTTCTTACTTGCCCTCTTGCGCAAATTTTGATCCTCACTCCAATTCTCATCAGTGTCAGTATCTCTTATAGATCTGTTATCAAAGTCCACATCCTCAAAATCAGAACTTTCCGAACTATCACCAACTTCATCCTTGACAAATTAACCTCCATCACCAACTTCATTTTGACCTCCAGCACTAACTTCATTTTGACCTCCATCTCCAACTTCATCTGCAACAGTTTGACCTCCATCTGAACCGAAGCTATCTGTAAACAAATAGTCCTCCTAGTCCTCCTCAATATAATCTTCATCCTCAACAGTTTGATCTTCAGTACCTTCATCCTCAATAGAATGAACCCTAGCAGCACCTTCACTCTTATCCTCAGCACCTTCACTCTTATCCTCAACACCCTAAACCCTTTCCACCCTAAACCCTTGCAATTCTTCTAAGTCATCACCATCTTGCTCATTATCACCATCTTGCTCCAAATTACCATCTTGCTCATAATCACCATCCTCTTTCCATAAAAGTCTTTGCACTACACGAGGGGTCACACGTCTCCTATACTTTTTTATCACTGCTCTTCCATCTGGACTAACATTATGTGGAGCTAAAGACCT
Source organism: Hypericum perforatum (assembly GCA_012979155.1). Lineage (NCBI taxonomy): Eukaryota > Viridiplantae > Streptophyta > Magnoliopsida > Malpighiales > Hypericaceae > Hypericum > Hypericum perforatum. The sequence continues at coordinate 209,290 of SOPF01027420.1, forward strand.
TCCTTTTTCTTGTGGCTCAATATATATCCAAATTACATCACAGTCTTTATACTGCTCAAACTTCTGTATAACATCTACCTTGCTCGATATCTCCATGCCATTTTCCAGACGATACTTACAAAGGAAACTACTAATTTGAAATACCTCATACGCATCTCTTATCAGAGACAAGTAAGTATAATGGTGGGATGGTACCTGGTCATAATAATGGGACTCAGTCTTCAGTACGAACTCTAACATGTAGCTCTTACCAAGATCCATCTCTGCAATTTTTGGGATTTTGGGGAGAAATTTGAGATTTTGGGGATTTAGGGATTTGGGAGAAATTTGGAATTTTGAGGGGTTCTGGATGGCCTCAAGCACGGGTATGTTGGGCTTTTGGGGGTTCTGGATGGCCCTCTCCTCCGGTAGTGACTTCTCGCGACAGAGAGGTAGTCGACGCAGGTGGTTGGACTAAGGGCGAGGTAAGAACTGGGTCGTGTGGTCGGTGCAGGGGTGAGGTAAGAACTTGGTAGGGGATGGGTGACTTTTTAAGTTTTTACTCTATTTTTTTTAACATTTGACTTAAGGGCACATGCGTCATTTCAGGTCCCTGAGTGCCAGAGAAATTTTTCAATTTTGGCATCAAGGACCTAAGAGTGTTAATTAAGCAAAGATGGGGGGACGAAATCCTCTTTTTCGAAACAGTAGGGACAAAAATAGTAATTTCAGCAAAGGCTGGAGACCTGAGGGCAATTTGCTCAAAAATATACCATGCATATTTCTTCCTATATATAATAGCCCAGACTCCCAATTTCGAAAATTTTGAAGAACTAAAACTAAATTGATAATGAACAGAACTTTTTAAGATAAAAACTAAAACACACACGACCTATGTTTTTTCGCATGCCGTTGTTTTATCCATCATTCCATTTGATATACATTTGGCCAAACCAACAAATCAAAATAATGTTTCCAACTAGCCAAAAAGATATTGGATTCCAACTTTATAAATATAAAACGATATTGAGTTTCAACCGTACAAATATAAAAGATATTTGAATGATAGTCGTCTTAAAATAAATTCCAATTGCCAAAAGATATTAGAAGTTGTCATAAAATAATATCTCCACTGAATTGCATATCAATTAGAATTATATTTTAATTTCATGATAACGAGTTCAAAAATTATGCAAAACAAAAAATCTTAATCTGACATACATGAGCATCATCGTATTGTCATTCATATATTTTGAAAGTAAAGTAAGAAACGGAGTACCTGAGTGCACCACGTTGCGGCCACCAAGAGGAATTGTTAGATTTTTTTTGGTGGAAAGAGGCCTTGTCAGATTATTGCCCATTTTAAAATTTTTTATAAATGTGTAACTAAAAAGGAAACAAACGTGACAATGACCGGTTCTATAATCACTCCTTCAACGTCCGATGTCTTTGGGACCTCCGAAACGTATCTTTTAGATTTACCGGTCGATCCTAATTTTCGAGCATAAGACGTCAAAAATCAGTGATCAGATATTATGTAGTTTTGAAATTTTGTTCTTTGAAAAGCAATGTCAATACCATACATGTATTTTCCGTGTTTGGGTGTTTTGATAGAATTGTGAATGGCCTATCCCCCAAACTGGTTGCACCAACATTGGTGTATCGTTTAAATTTTGCAACAGTTTACTGTAGGATAATAAATAATGAAGACAGTTTTTACAAATATTATATATATTCGTTGTAGTGTGTGCTGTATGCTTTCTTTAATTTTTTTTTTCTTTGCTCTTGATGTTCATGCTTATGTTTTCACAATAACTTTCAACTCTAGCCAACCAAATTTTCAAGCAGTTGTAAATTTCTCTACAAATTCAATGCTTTTAAACATCACAATTAGAAACAAAGCAGGGCAGCCTTGAAACATGACGAACAAACTGCATATCAAACTCTATTGATGCATCAAAAACATAGTGACACTATATTGCATATTCTTTTTGCAAAAAGTACGTCAAAATCATAGTGCTACTTATTGATGTCTATGGAACAAACTAAAACTTTACCTATCTGATTGACTTCATTGAAATCATGGTATATCTTAACATGTAACTCGACTCTCTTTGCAATAAGATAGCCTGCACTCTGATTGTTTTCAAAAAAAGCATGCTATGTCTAAACATTTTCATCTCCAATATCCGACAAACAAAAAGATCCTAAGCCAATCTGCTATTCGATTGTCATAAATCTATGTGGTAGATTTTCGAGCTGATGAGACAATCTGCAACACACGATTGTCATAATCTATGTGGTAGATTTTCGAGTTGATGAGACTATCTGCAACACGGTTGCCTCCGCAATCGATATATTGCATCTTAATATGCCATCTTCGGCTGGACATCCAACAACCAGACTAAAACTAAAACACCCCACAGTTCACGAGATGCTCTCTTCGCATTCCAATCTTCTCCGGATTCATGAAATTCAACATTTCACATCCCTAATCAAAAGATTGAATTTTTCGAAAATTCAGAAATAACCACAAACAAGTAAAACAGGAAAAGCCACGGATCCTCAGTTTTCTCTTCCAAAAGGACAGTAGATTTAAAGCCATATCTATCTCCCTTCTTGTTTAAAGCCAAAACAAGAGCCATATTCTCCGCCATGTCTTATTTCCCAGGGAAGCCAAAAGCTTGTCCGTTTCCCCGTTGAACAAGCCCAGAAAGCTTGAATGTTTGGAGGGTTTATGAGTTGAGTAGGAGGAAGGTATAAAGGAGAAGACTTTGGATGGGAGAATGGGAGAAGAAGGAGAGGAAGCGGAGGGCATCAAGAAAGAAGGGAGCTCGTCATGCAACGAATATACAGTTCAGGAAAAACCGAAAAATTAGATTCTTCGATAAGTAGAATGCCGAAAGACGGGAGCTTGACCAATATCGGTATATACTAAAGACATTTAGTCAGAGATTGTCGTGCAACGAATGTACAGTTCAGGAATGCAAGGTTTGTATCCAGAATTTACAAAGGCAGGTTTCTGTATCTTGAAGTAACAAGTACCATTGGTATGAACACACCACAGCGTGGAGACGCAATTCCTGATGAACAATTGTAAGGGGGATACACTATCCGCGGCGCCAGGGACTGCTGCTGCTTCCATAGCCAGATCCCATTTTGTTCTGTGGTGCAGCGTTTGTCGGTTTCGGACTCGCATACTCAGCGAATATAACCCAGCCATCTAGATAGTGCAATACACAGTTATAGTAGTGAGTTATTCAGATACAAATATTATGTTGCTTGACAAAAAGGTTAGGTTGAGAGATGGTTCCCCTGACCACACTACGAGTTGTCTAACGAAACTATTTGTAACTACAAATTCTCGCAAACTAACCTGGCGGCCATCCATGCCTTCTATACCCTTCTGAGCTTCTTCTGTGGAAGCATATCTCACAAAACCATACTCGTTATTATTGTCCACGGAATTCCCATGTGTAGCAATCACTACAGCATAACTTCACCGAAAAAAGATCGAATCTTTTGCAACTCTGCAACTTGGAGAGGGGGGAGGAGGGAGTCCGGAGAAGAGAGTAGCAAGGGGAAGGGGAAAGGGGGAGGACTATAAGGGAAGAGTAGCAGGAATTTTTTCTGTTTTTTAGTTCAAGAGAATTTTTATCATTTTGCATGATCCCTAACCAAAATCGATTTACAAAATGGAAAGAACAAGAAACAAATATGTCAAATTAATTGAAGTATTTTTTTAACCGATTTATAAAATAGAGAAGAGAAGAAACAAACAGGTCAAACTAGTGCTAAATATAATTTAATTCTTAAATAAGTTGATTTGCGAACAAAGGTAATCTAAGTCTGTAAAAACCAATTCCCACCTTACATATATGTGTTACATGCACATCTGCAGATATCTCCCATTCATATTAATCCATCAGACACTCACAGACAAATGAAACAAGCATAAAAAAGTTTGATCCAGTGATCTCGACGAATTTATATAACTGCGACCGAAGTATGAACCTAGACTCGCTTCAGCACAACCAGCATTATCACCATGATAGCCAGACCCATGAAGGAAGCAGCAAGAGTGTTTTCCACGCCAGTGGCGGCTTTCGTACTGCCATTGGAAGCTGGAGAGGCATTTTCTGCAGAAGAGAAGCCAAACATTTTCTGAACAGAGGCAAAGGCACTGTTTGCCATACTAACAACATTGGCCTTGACGTTCTCAAAGAAATGCATGAACCCGTTTCCCTGCTTCTTCGGCTTTCCTGAGACACTTTCATCATCAGATAGCTCCTGGAACTTGACATCCTCAACCGCTTCCTCTGGTTCTGAATCCATTGTGGTCTGGTGGGTCTGGACAAACTCGTGAAGAGCTGGATTCCGCAAGACAGCGTCCCAGACATTAGGATCAGCAGCAATTGAAGCAACAACAGACTGCCACCACAATCAACAATAACACACAGAAGTCAGTGTCTTGAGACTCGAAAGGCATAGACCATTAATGAGCCATTTAGGTTCAAAATACTTGAGATATAAATGAATTACAGATTGCTTAGGTAGGACCGTCAATGAGCCATTTAGGTTTAAAATAATTAAGATATAATTGAATTATGGATTGCTCAGGTAGGACTGATTATGGATTGTTTGCAGAACTTCAGGAAGGCCCACCAACCAGCCAAGACCCTACAGACATGGGTGCAGGATTTCTTGTTCCGTCATTGACCCGCATCGGAAAGAAAGCTGAGCTAATTAAAATTGTCACATGCAGTAAGTACAATGCAAATGAGAGGCATGGATTGGTCAATACCTGAGCAGCAGAACTTTCACTGAGCAACTTAAAGGCCTGTACAGCAGAAGGTGTAAGCATTGCGGCTTCTCTCGGGTTACAAGCAACACAGTCTTTCGTCTCGGAATAGTCTGAACCGCTCAATAACGAGAGACTAGGAACTCCGCAAGGACCGACTACCCCTGTTTGAGCACTGGGAGCCAAACACGCCCTGCAAGTACATCAATGAAACAAGAACCTCAAAATCAAGGACGAATGACTTAAATTCTCCACCCGAAAATCCTGTTGACCATATATAAATTGTGCTCACATCACATATGTTACCCTTAACGAGTCACTAGCAACGTTTGCACGAACAAACAAGACAAAAAAAAAGGTAACTATTCCACATAAAATACCAGCCGAATCCACAAGGAAATTGTCACGAACCTTCACAACCAATTAGTTAAGAGTAGTGTCATGTTAGTTACGAGTTATGTATGTTAGTGGAATTATTTGTCAGAACTGGGGTAGTTTGTATATTATGCTAGTAGTGGGATCGTGGGTTATAACCCCTTCCTGGAAGTAATATATATTGTAATTGGATTCATCATGCAGATGAATGTCAATTCAATTATCTTTATCTCCCTATTATTTTTCTATCCTCCTATTATTCTTCTTCCTCCTCCCTAAAACTCTATTTCTTTCATTCACACCATAATTCCACTTTTTCTCTAATTCTTTTCTATCAAGTTCATTACAGAAACGTAATCGTAAAGCTTCAAACTTATCACACCAACATATCGAAACTTATATGGGAATCCGCTCTAGTCTCACTTCAGAATCTCAACTATAGACCCTCTAACACCAACCCCATAGTAAAGTCCCTATCTTTTCTTCACGCCCCCTACCATTTAATAACCCTAAATCAATAACCTCCAAAATTCGATTAATTGAAACGTAATTTACCATTCGATCTCCAAAAATAACAGGTTAAAACCTTACTTCTCTAGGGCGTCCTTCAACTGGGAGGTAGCCGACTTGGCTTCCTCCAGGGTCGGCGCGGGGCCGAACACGACCCGAACCGGCGGCTCGGCCTCCTCGAACCCAGCGAACTCCCAGTCGTCCAGCTCCCAGGCCGGCTTCAGCGCGGCCCCCTGAGACTGCCCCGCCGTCGAAGTCATGACCGCCGGCCCGATCGCCTGGCCAGCCTTCTGCAGCATCGGATGGTCCGCCGCGGCGGGGATCACGGCGCCGCGGATGCCGGCGTTAGCCACGCCGATCCCGGCGACCTTAGCCGCCGCCGACCTCATCGCCGCGCCTCCTCCCATAGAATCAAAGTTCGGAATTAGGATGATGCGTTTTTGAGGTCGAAGGGGGGGAGGAAGTGAAGGGGTTAATATCTACGGAGTTTCTTCTAAGCGAAGGAAATGGAGGGAGTGGATAAATAGATTTGATAAATAAGGGGTGCTTGTTTTTATTCTCTTTATTAATTGGTATTTATTATTTGCTGCTTTGGTTTTATCTTATCTTAATGGTAAGTTGTCTTCGGGCCTTTGATGTTTAACAAAATATTCAATTTAGTCCTTGCTGTTAGTCTTCAAAATTTAGCGTAACCTACATTACATTAGTCTTCAAAATTTAACAAATTTGGAAAATGAATGTAGGTTATTAAAAATAATAAGAATTAAATTGGATATTTCGTTAAGCATAAGTCATCTGAAGACAGTTTTTTATACATTAATCTGAAGACAATTTACCTTATTTTACTTGATGGTTATATGCGATTTCTTTTGTTTGTTGTCGTTATTATCAATGCACACCTTTCCATCAAACGGATGACTTTCCTTTTTATTGGACGTTATTCGTATATCTATTCAGTGGACTTGATCCTTTTAATTAAATCAACACTATTTTAACAGCTGTTATTGTATTATTACTTACTTAAAATTGATATATTCTTATTAAACTAGAACTGTATATTATTGAGATGGCGTCTCTTGCATTCAAATTATTAGGGTTCGGATTGATTTCGAAGTAAAAAATCAATTCCAAATAGTTCCGAATGAAAAATAGATTTTGTTGTCATATTTGTCTTTCAATATTTACATGTTTGTTTGTCATATTGACATATTTTGTATATCAACATTAATATGTGTAAATTTTTTACGTGAAAAAAATTAGAAACCATAAAATGAAGATTTATATTGGGATATTTAGTATCTATTAAACAAAATTTGAAATTCATGTAATTTAGATCTACTGGAGCAAAGAATTAATTCGCATATATGGTTTAATTTTGGTAGAAAATTTATAATTTGTCGCTAAAGTGTCTGATTGAGTGACTCTAAAAACTATAGAAAGATAAAATATTAATCTACAAGTTTTTATTTTTGCACTTTTCTTGACTTGGGTTGTACAAAGATCATAATTAGGTTAGAATATTCGATAACCCATTTTTTTTAATATGCTGAAGTTATATTCGGTTTTTTATATTAAATACGGTATAAGATTTGTGTATGGGATCGAAACTAATTTTCTCATTTAATGGCAACTTAAATATGAAAGAACAGACCCACAAACAAAATACCAAATATTTATCTTATCTTCATAGGTTTCACCTTTACTTAATATTTTTTTATGTAATTTTTATAGTTATGTTTTTTCTTTGCTCTCTTTTATTTTCTCAATAAATATTTTTCTCTTCAATTCTGTTCTCCTCACCAATTCTAATCTTGTTCTTTTTTTCCATATTTCAATTTTTTTATTTCATTCTAACATATATTTTTTTAGCAACAGTATGAAATCACGCTTAATATCTCTAAGAGGGGTGACGCTTAGTTTGTTTCACGTGAATTTAAAGTTCCCAAACAGAATTTCAGTCATATATCGGGAATCCGAAATGAAATTAAATTCCCGCGAATTGAGTCTTAAATCATCGAAAAATTGACATATGGAATCCTAATCTGTTGCGGTGTAATGTGAATTAGATACTTTTATGATAAATTCAGCAGATTGTTAACATTTAATGGTTTTATTATAGCCGATTACACCAAAAGTCATCAGTTTTAAAAACTATACATTGCAATAAACTGGTATTTGTAGTTCGGAACTTATAATAACCAATAAGCAGGGGCAGATCTTTAATCGGATCTAACGAAATAACGGGCTAATTAGTAATTAGTAATTAGTAATCAACCGAGCTAACAATCCAATAAACAAAAGAGGAAATATGAGAGTTTCGGATTGAAAACATGGGACTAATTAGACGACCGCTAACAATCATCAAACGACCGCCTTGGTAACAATATTGTATTATAAACATCACACTCCTAGTCGTACTGATTGTATTCAAAACTTTGTTTTAAGCAATTAATCTTACTATGTTGAGATATTTTGAATAGGCTAGTTTATAAACGTTTGAAAATCCACCCCAAAATTTCCTCTTAAAAAGATCGGTTTAAGAACCGCATATTACTTTTTAACACGGTTTTAAAGTTAAAACCGACTTGGAGGTCGATTTGGAATTGGGTCCGACTTTTGGGCCAGCCGGTCCGATCGGCCCAACTGCCAGTCGGACCAGATTTTTTTTCTTTCTAATTTTTAAGTAATTTTTTAAAATATAAATAGGTATATAGGTAAATAATCTATAAATTTTGTAAAAAAGATATAAAAATAGCAAATATCCGATTGAACCATCTGGTCCAACCTGATTTTTTAGACAAACCATCCAGTCGAGCCAGAAATTGGACTGTTCGCCCAGACAACGATTTATTGACCAAAAACAGACTACCCTTGGGTGCGATTCAAGCCGGTCGGACCGCGTTTTTTAGAACAATGCTATTTAACCGGTTATAATACAATTTCTACAGAGTAACAACAAACTCCTGATTTGCCCCAGTTAATTTTTACCCTCTTGAGCCATTCTTTTGCGGATATCATGAGCTGTGTTGAAGATGCCAAGGGTAGGCTGGTTGCAGACATAATATTTCTTGTTCTTCGTATGATGCTGCAACCAAAAACACGGTAATGTCTGCTATATTAAACTGAGAGCGCCAAACTAAGATGGTACCAAAAGATACCGTCAAAGTGCAGTGTTCGCAGAAGTAATGTCTGCACTTTGTGACAACCAGATCTACAAAAGCTTATGAAACATGCAAACGGCAGTTGATCCTCGTCATCACTATCGCTGGGTTGAGCACCACTAATATCATCCTCGTCATCATCTCCTAAAGCCAACTTCTCTTCCTGGCCTTCTCCGCTTCCTCCCATTCCTTCTCCATCTGCCACCCAGACTTGTAGTCCCCTCAGTCATGCATAAAATTACACGAATCATCGTACCCACAATAACCTGTTTCCTTGTAATCCTTACATATGTCGGGCTGATAATCAAACCTAGCTGACACCCTGATATGAGCAGACGCCCTAAGGGGCCCATGTGCACCACCAGCTTTCTCACTTGAGATTGTCTGCTCCCTCCTAAACCCAGCTTTGTGATCAGTGTACCCATGAATTCCTTTGTACAGCTTGTCCCCGCCAGAGATAGGCTTCTTGCCCTTGAGAGCCTCCTCTGCTTGCTTAAGAGCCCGCTCACGAATGGCCCTAGGATCTCTCGTGAACTCAGTCTATGTTTCCAGAGTAGCCGTGGCTTTACTATCATTTTCCACTTGGATTTCCCTCGAAGACTCAAATTAGAAAGAGTCAATTAGTTCCTGCATCAGGTTCATTCAATGCAGAGCTCTTGGAAGTTCCCGACAAAAAAAAAACAATTTCCCATCGGACTTTGAAGCTTTCTTTTGATTTTGCAAGAGAGAAGGCTCAGCATTAGAGTCATCCCCGTCATCTTCTTCCACTGCCCTCTTCCGGATATTTTTATTCTTGGTTGGCTTCCTAAAGAAGTTGCAGACTGCAATGACCAAACTGATTGTTAAACACAGCATAAAAACAAATCAAAACAAACAAAAATTAATGGACAGAAACATATGGTACCTGGCTCAGATGGTTGAGGTTCCCCCGAGTCCGCCATATCCTTTGATCTCTGCTTCACACTTGAACTTCGAATCAATCTGCATCATCCAACAGTGGCACAAAAAAGATTAAGAGGAGCAAAACCAGATAAGAGATACAATATGGATTGTGAATGAAAAAACCCAATGCCATTCACCATTCAATTTTGGAAAAGAAAAAAGTTGATACATGTAAAAGCTTTCCCGTGATAGCTTCACAAAGGATAGAAAGTTACCCGTACTGTATTCAATGCAACATTCAAAGGACAGGATCATTCAGAGGAGACAGGTAACATTGCAATAAGAAAGACCAAGCAAAGCCAAACAATGTAAGAGGTGAAGAATCTAGCTAAGATAAGATCATACTGGTCTTTCAGTTGTAATAGCAACAGTGAACAAAAAGCACAAATTAAACAAACATGCCTAAAAGAACAAAGTTCCCTTCCCCTTCTTCTCTCCACCGATCTCAAAGTGCTTGCATCTCTTATAAGAGGTGAAGAATCTAACAACATCAGCCCATGGACCATAATTACGAAGCGAAAGAGGATAAAGGAAGACCTGGCCGCTAACAAAAATGTGCATAGATTAAGACCAAGAAAAGCCGAACAACGTAAAAGGCGAAGAAGTTAGCAACATCACCCGACGAAGTAGAAAACCCGTAAACGGAAGTCCAAACTCTGAACAGATAGATTATAAACCGAAAGAGAATAAATCGCACTACAACCAACATCAGAAGGAAGAGCTTTCCCAACGGAACATCCCTCCCCTTCCCTTCCCTTCTCTTCGTAATCTACGCTTTGTAGCTAACTACGAGACTAGGACCAACAAATAAGCAACTAACCATAGACAAAAATTCGTGTTCCGTAAAGCTCAACCCCTAATTCGATAAACCTATAGCTCCGAATCCGCGAGGAACGACAAAAGACAGAAAACAAGGAGAGAGGGAGGAGGGTAGAATTACCTGACGGAGTGTGGAAGCGTCGACGCCGAAGTTCTCGCCGGAGAATTGTAGAAACTGTTGTGAGGATGTTTCTGATCATCGCAGATCATCGGAACTTGCTGGTGGTTCGACATGGGAGAGGGGTGAATCATCGAAGAAATCAGCTGGGAATGAAGATCAAGAAGGTCGTTATGACCGTTAAAAGGCGTTACTAGCCGTTGGAGGCTGTAACGGAAAAGAAGAACGTGGGCGAGTGGGAGAGGTTTCTTGGGAGCCTCGTGTCCGCTTCTGATTTGTCCCGTGTTTATGTATTACTGTTTAGTTGTGTGGTTTTTGGATTATTTCAATTACGTCCTTGTATTAGTTCAATTAAGTGTGTTTATTCCAGGAAAATTTATAATTATGTCCTGGCGGTTATGTTAAGATGTATTTAATGTTGTCTGAATTGTTCTTGTGGAGTATGTTGAAATGAATATCGTATGGTTATGTTAACCAAGTCTCTCCAACCTTGATTTCTTCTCAACTTCCAACCTCAATTTCTCTTGGACAATTCGACGGATCTTTGTAAGTGTTCTTGTAAGGATTCAGAATTGTATTTGTTACTTTAACTATCTGAAAAGCATCTTCCACGCTTCATTTGGTATCAGAGCCGAAATTCTTCGTGGATCAAGATGAGGAACGAAGAGGCCATCGAGACGATGCAGAAAATGCAACAAACTTTGGAATCAATGATTGATCAAGTTTGTGCTGAGATGAGAAGTAACCATGAAGCTTTTGAGACGTCTGTAGCTGGGTTGTCTATGTAGAATCAGAATTTGGCTAGACAAGTGGCAGGATCTTCTGAACGCACAAAAGATAAGGCTGTAGAAGGTTCAACAGATTCTTCTCCAATTAGTGAAACAAGGGAAAAAGAAGTTTTTAATACGAGGAAGACATTAAAAATTGAATTCCCCAGATTTGAGAGCACTGATGTGTGTGATTGGCTAACTAAATGTGAACACTATTTTGACATAGAGAAGATTGATTCATCTCTTAAAATGAAAGTGGTTCACATTTATTTGGATGGAGTTGCTTTGAAATGGTATCGTAATTTCTTAAAGAAGAGAAACAATGATGTTGTGCTTACTTGGGAGGAGTTTACGTCTGCAGTTGAGTTGCGTTTTGCTGAGAATAAATATGCTAATCCAATGAAAATGCTTCTGAGTTGTAAACAGAAGAGCGGGGTGATGGAATACCAGATTGATTTTGAAGATAAACTGACAAGATTGGACTTACCAGAAGAGCAAGTTATTCCAATTTTCATGTAGGGTTTGAAACTAGAAATTGCTTTAACAATTGAAATGTTTTTTCCAACTACGTTGGAACAGGCTTTCCAATTGGCTCAGTTATCATACCAGGAAGACAAGGGAATTTACAAAGATCCCTATGTACCAGTCTCCATTGCTACCAACTCCAAGTTCCAGTGCTGCAAATTTAAACCAGAAGAAGGGATTGTTGAGTAAACTTACTATGGCTGAAATGGAAGAGAGGAGAGCTAAAGGCCTATGTTTTTATTGTCCTAAAAAGTTCATTCCAGGTCATTGATGCAGTCAGAAGGGAAAGACTTTCTTGATTGAAGGGTCTAACGATGAAGACGAAGGTGATATGGTTATGCCCAAAGAGGAGTTACTTCTTGCTGAAGAAGAAGATTCCAGAGTAGAACCAATTTTATCTGCTCATGCCATGCTTGGACGAACCTTGTAGAGTTATCGAACCATGAAGGTTGCTGGACAAGCTTATGGTCAATCTGTGTTTATTTTGATTGACTCAGGAAGTACTCATAATTTCTTAGATAGTCGTGTTGTGAAGAGATTGGGCTGCACTATAGACGATTATAAGATTATGAAGGTCAAAGTTGTTGATGGTAGAGAAGCTCTATGTTCTCAAATTTGCAAAGGTTTTACTTGGACTTTGCAAGGGAAGACCTTTGTTACTGATATTTTGTTGTTAGACTTGGGAAGTTATGACATGGTATTGGGAGTACAGTGGCTTGAGACTTTGGCAAAGATTCAATAGAACTTTAAAGAGTTACAAATAGAGTTTATTATTGATGGAGACAAGGTCGAGTTAAAGGGCACTAAACGAAGTAGTTTACAAGAGAATTCTACTATACAACTGTGTAAATTGTTATCTGCAAAGAAGGAATCTGAAGTGGAATTTTGCAACTTGACTTTAGTTAAGTTCTTTCCAGATATGTTTGAGTCAGAAGAGGAAGAGTTTGAGGGTATTCAGATAGCAGAATTGGAGCAATCACAGATGGAAGAATTGTTATCTTGGTATCCTGATGTCTTCCAAAAACCAACTGCTTTGCCTCCTATAAGATCACAAGTGCATAGTATTCCATTGCAAGAGGGAAGTAATCCAGTTAATCTTCGAGCTTATAGGCATTCTAGTGCGCAGAAGGATGCAATTGAGCAAATGGTAAAAGATATGCTTTAAGCTGGAATCATTCAGCATAGTCATAGCATTTTTGCTTCTCCTGTGGTTTTGGTGAAGAAAAAAGATGGGACTTTGAGGTTTTGTGTTGATTATAGAGCTTTGAATGCGATCACTGTCAAAGACAAGTATCCTATTCCAGTAATTGAAGAATTGCTTGATGAATTGGGTAAAGTTGAATGGTTTTCAAAGATTGACCTTAGGTCTGGCTATCATCAGATTCAGATGGATCCTCTTGATGTTCATAAGACAGCATTCAGAACTTATGATGGCTTGTATGAGTTCCTTGTCATGCTTTTTGGCTTGTCTAATGCACCAGCTACGTTTCTAGGGGCTATGAATGATGTTTTTCGACCATATTTATGCAAGTTTATATTGGTTTTCTTTGATGATATTCTGATATATAGTACGAATTTCCACTAGCATTTGGAACATGTGGAACTAACTTTGAAGGCTTTGAGAGAGAATCTTATGTATGCTAAGCTTAGCAAGTGCATATTTGGTTCTACTTATGTGGACTATCTTGGCCATGTCATTGGTGCTGGTGGTGTAGCAACTGATCCGAAGAAGGTTGAATGTATGTAGCAATATCCTCGACCAAAAACTTTGAAACAACTTCGCAAGTTTCTAGGTTTATGTGGTTATTACAGGAGATTTGTGTGAGATTATAGGTTAATTAGTAAGCCTCTTACCTCTCTTTTAAAGAAAGATTCATTCAGGTGGTCTTCTACTGCAGAAGAAGCATTTCAACACTTGAAGACAGCTATGTTATGTGCTCATGTTCTGGCTTTACCAGACTTCAGGAAGGTGTTTGTGGTCGAATCTGATGCTTCAAAGGGAGGAGTTGGTGCTGTATTGATGCAAGATAATTATCCAATTGCTTATTTCAGCAAAGTAATGGGTTCAAAGTTCTTGGCACTCTCAGTTTATGAGAAAGAATTGAAGGCATTGGTGATGGCAGTGACCAAGTGGCATCATTACTTGGCTCATAAACCTTTTATCATTAAGACTGATCATAAAAGTCTTAAGTATCTATTAACACAAAAGTTTTCCACTGCCAGTCAATGTTCTTGGTTGGCTAAGTTGATGAGTTATGAGTTCCAAATTTATTACAAGAAGGGCATTGATAATTCAGCTACAGATGCTTTGTCTCGCTTACCTTTGTAGAATGAGTTTCCAACTCAAGACAGGAAGATCAACATTTCTGAGTTCTTGGAAGATCCTAAGTTCTCTAATTTATGTGTATTAAATGCGGATGAATTGATGGATGCAATTAAGGCTAGTTATTCCAAGTGTCCACGATTTCTGGAACTGATTACACAATTGCAGCAGGATGATGATCACACTGGCATTATACAATATCATGAAGGTCAACTTCTTCATAAAGGTAGACTCATGGTGGGTCCTGATCCACAGTTACGCAAGAGATTGATGACTTTATATCATGAATCATCTCTGGGTAGTCATTCAGGTGTCCAAGCAACTTATAAAAAGTTGTAGATTGTTTTATATTGGAAGGGCATAGAGAGAGATGTTTGTTGCTTTGTTCGTGCTTGTTTGGTTTGTCAGCAATATAAATATGACTCCTCTACTTCTCCTGGGTTGCTACAACCTATACCATTTCCTGATGCTGTATGGAAATGTATATCGATGGATTTCATTGAAGGCCTTCCTTTATCTCGTGGCAACTCTATGATCTTGGTTGTGGTCAATAGGTTGAGAAAATATAGTCATTTCTTGCCTCTTCATCATCCATTTACTGCAGAAATGGTTGCTCAACTCTTTCTCGATAATGTTTTCAAGCTACATGGACTTCCAGAGGTGATTATTTCGGACATGGATCCAATCTTCTTGAGCAATTTCTGGCAAGAGTTGTTTAAATTACAAGGGGTGGAATTGAAGATGTCCACATCATACCATCCACAAACTAATGGTCAAACTGAAATTGTCAACAAAGGATTGAAAACTTATCTTCGTTGCATGACTCATGATAATCCAACTGATTGGAGCAACTGGTTATCTTTGGCTGAATTTTGGTACAATTCTACTTTTCACACCTCAGCAGGTATCACTCCATTTGAAGCTTTATATGGTCAACCTCCTCCCATTCATTTGCCTTATATCGCAGGTGATTCAAAAATTGAAACTGTAGATAGATCATTGGTTGCTCGAGAGGAGAATTTAAAGTTGCTCAAATATCATCTGGAATGTGCTCAAAATTGCATGAAACAACAAGCGAACAAGGGTCGTTCAGACAGGGTGTTTTCTATTGGTGATCTTGTCTGGTTAAAGTTGCAACCGTATAGACAGCATTCATTGAAGAGGAGATTCAATTAGAAGCTTGCTCCACGCTACTATGGTCCTTATCGCATCATTGACACTAAAGGGGCTGTTGCTTATACTTTGGATCTTCCTTCGACCGCAAATATTCATCCAACCTTTCATGTTTCTCAATTGAAGAAGTTTGTTGGGGTTGAACCTGTGACCAGATTGGATGTTCCTGATCATCTTATGCTTTCACGCGAACCAGAATTCATTCTTGATTGAAGGATGGTAAAGCGCAAGAATCAAGCTGCAAATCAAGTATTAGTCAAGTGGTATGGTGCTCCTGAATCAGAGGCCACCTGGGAATTTTATAGTGACCTCAAATCTCAATTTCCATTGAGTTCTTTGTAGACAAGGAACTTAAGCGGGAGGGAATGTTGTGAGGATATTTCTGATCATCGCAGATCATCGGAACTTGCTGGTGGTTTGACATGGGAGAGGGCTGAATCTTCGAAGAAATCAGCTGGGAATGAAGATCAAGAAGAAGGTCGTTATGACCGTTAAAAGGTGTTACTAGCCGTTGGATGTTGTAACAGAAAAGGAGAACGTGGGCGAGTGGGAGAGGTTTCTCGGGAGCCTCGTGTCTGCTTCTGATTTGTCCCGTGTTTATGTATTACTGTTTAGTTGTGTGGTTTTTGGATTATTTCAATTACGTCCTTGTATTAGTTCAATTAAGTATGTTTATTCCAGGAAAACTTATAATTAAGTCCCAGTGGTTATGTTAAGATGTATTTAATGTTGTCTAAATTATTATTATGGAGTATGTTAAAATGAATATCGTACGGTTATGTTAACCAAGTCTCTCCAACCTTGATTTCTTCTCAACTTCCAACCTCAATTTCTCGTGGACAATTCGACAGATATTTGTAAGTGTTCTTGTAAGGATTCAGAATTGTATTTGTTACTTTAATTATCTGAAAAGCATCTTCCACGCTTCAGAAATGGAGATCCGGGGATTCTTCTTTGTTATCTTTTTGTTTGGAACCATATCCCAAAAGAAAAGAATTCAATTCTCAACTCTTAATTGAAATGGAATGGAATCACTTCCCTAATTTATTGTTTGGAAACAAAATTTTAACTTAAGAATTGATTTAGGCTTTTTACATCAATACCCTACGACACTTATAACTAGACAGCTACACAACGACGAGAATCAAACTTACTCATCAGTAAGCAGTACTACAAAATTAGAACCGAATCAAGCCTCTCAAATTGCAGCAAATCTCTATCTCCATCAAGACTCAAATATAACAAATCCTGGTTAAATTGAAGGAACACAGGACATCTACCACCACAACATCCACTTTATCCATTACCCTACAAAACCAAACAGCCAAAAACAAAGCACCAACCTACGACTAACAAGGAACAAGCACATCAGAACAAAAAGAATCCAGATTCAGTGTGTAGTTTAATGACCCGACTAATTAAAAGCAAAAGGGGAATTAAAAAAATCCTAATTCCGCAAGAGTCTTAGAATTGCTGTCTGCCGGAGCCAGTTGTCGTCGTCCAAGCTCGCCGGAGTACAACTCCTCCTCTTCCTTGATAGGTTATTAATGGGTCAGTTCTAGCGAGAGGGAGACAATGTCTTTTTTTAGGGGGAATGGGATAAAATGTCGAGAGGGAGAAGAGAGTCACTGAGGGTAATATCGACATTGTACATAAAATTCTGGTTGGTCATCGGCAATTCCGACCCTTTTTTACGGGATTTCAAATCCAGTGGTTTGGATCCAAATAGAATCATTTTCCTGAGTAAAATTGGTTCCAAATATACTCATTTTTTTAAACTCAAGAAAGTGATTCAATACTCATCAATTTTTATGTTTCCAAACAACTTGTAAGAGTTTTGGGAGATTTTGATTTTTAGGTTTGGGCTGGGTCCGGTGTTCCTAATTTATTATTACAATTCTGGGCTTAAACAACAAGCGGTGGACCGTTCTTTGACGATGAATTAAAAAAAGGAGGTCCCATCATTTCCTAAGACGATGGATTAAAAAATGATCTGACCATAACTCACACTCAATTCTTAAGACGAACCATAGCAGATCGACATCACGTTCGTCCTATGCCAAATGAGAATTGGAAAAGCGTCAGATTTTGTCTGATTTGTGTCAGCAGGGCACATCGTCTTTTGTGTAGATTATTTTTATTTTGAAAAGAAATTTAGCAAATTTGTTTTAAAATTTTTAAAAATAATGTTTATCATTTTGCATTATTCTATCTGAACAAATTTGCTATATTTTTAATAATTTTATAAAGTTATTAATATCCAATAATCTAATTGTTTTCGTTCCAAAATTTTGCAGTGTTTAATTGGCCAAAAATCGTTTCAAAATTCTATAAATATAAGTCATTCACGTTTCATTTTTCTTCATCAATTCACAATCACTCCTCTCATTTTTTTATAATCCCCTCATCTTTCTATAATCCCCCCATCATTATGGATCCCAATCAATTTAGTGAAGAAGATGATTGGACCGATCTTAGGAGCTTTAGTCAAAATCACGACTTTTTGGCTTTTAATCCTACAATTTACTTCCAACTTAACCAAAATCTTTTGAAAATTTGATTCCTTCTTACACCCACAAAATACCCAACCAATTTTTTTCCAAAATCTACCAAGGCCTCCACCTATTTTTTTCCAATACCCACGAGGAGATTTCACAAGTTTTTACCATAACCAACTATTAGTACACCAACCAAATTTACCTCAAAATCCGTAAGGTATCAACTACTTTCTTAGGCCTTAGAGGATGATGTATTGTCAGAGAAAAATGATGAAAGAGCTGCATAAAAACCTAGAATCGTAAAGTAGACATTGCCCTAATTTCTTATTTTCAAAATAGTGAAGTTGCCATACTAAGCAATAATTACAAGTGCCAAAGCCTTTGAGATCAAATCAAAGCATCGTTCAATCAAGCTCGATAAGAAAATTATCTTCTGATTAATCATAGAAACACAGGACAAATAAAAAGTCGGGCTAAATGACATAATTTAGCCTCCAACAAGTGGATTAATGCATACTCTAAGGTAAAATGGCATCACAAGAGTAGACAAGTTGATGCGGATGCTGTGGCGGAAGTTCAATAAATATAATTTGCTAAGCACAATAAAAATATAATGACCTAATGTATTTTATTAAAGTTATGTGCAAACATTCAAAATGGAACCCTGAAATATAGGGTTCCACATTTAGCCCTCCAAATGAGTAGTAGAATGTAGCATGGTAGAAGTTTTAATAAATAATTATTTTTTGTAAGTTTATAATTAAATTTAACATTTTTAAATTCGTCCAAAATATGATTTAAAACTCATGTGATTTGTCTACAACAAAGCGGAGGCTTATGCACAAAAGGTGATAGTCGTTGTATAATTCTAAAAGGAAAAAAAATCGGCGAGCATACAAAAAGACTGAAGCCAAACGTTATTAGGCGAACGTATCGATATTAAAATTTTTGGTTTATCATATGAAAGACTTATCTCTTGAAGAAGAAGAAATTAAATGTAAGTTAATGTTGTAATTATTTGAATGAGTTAATTGTATACTTTTTAGTTGTTGTAATTATATTTTATTATGTACTAAATTATTAACTTAATTTACATTTTGTATTTTGTAAAATAATTATTTTTGTAACTTTAGAATTAATTTTAACATTTTTAAATTCGTCCAAAATCATATTTGAGTTTAATAAAATTAGTTGTATTAGAAAAATAAGCATATCTGATGTGGACTTGACGTAAAAGTACTATATAGTTGAGGCATGTCCCCTAATTACTGTGGAAGATAAGCTGAGTGTAAGAACACGAGTTGACATGGGCAACTATAGCAGGGACATATCTTTGGACTACTGCGGGTGGTCCATTCGATACTCATATAACTTTTCATGGTTGGGACTCACATACTAAAAATGGAGAAAATTAAGTTTATGATAGATTTAAAATGATTAAAAAATGTCATATACACCTTAATTTAGAAGTATCCTGATCTATTTTAAAATAAACAATTATATAGAAGTATTAAGCTTAAATCAAACTTTAGTTAAATTGCGAGTTCAGCTGTGATTTATATATTTTATTGATGCATACTAGTATTGTGCTATGTATTGTGCTATGCATACTCGTTTTGTCTTCAGTTCTTTGCATTCTGAAAAATTTCTCAGCAGATCTATTATCCTGATCCTTCTCAATTTTTTTTAACCAAACGCATTTAATATTTGAGATCTCTCAAGATGTATAAAAAAAGAAGGTGTATATTAGTATGAATAATATTAACAAAATTATTAAAGAATTTCAATTAATACTTATTATTTACGAGTTATAACATTCACCCCTTCTTATTACGCAAGGTGAATGTTTAGTATGAATAGTATTAATAAAATTATTTAAATATTTCAATTAATACTTATTATTTACGAGTTATAACATTGACCCCTTCTTATTGCATATTAGCTTAAAAATATTATTGTTGATAGTTTTATTGTATCTTATTATTCACTTTAAAACCCATTTACCACCATTTAATATAGGGCTGGATTTTTGTTGTTGGAATAATATAGGTTTAGTTGACATCTCCTCGACTTCATCTTACCCTCTAATTTGTATCCATAAAATGTTTGATTAAAAATTCTAATGTATTGGTACATAGTTTAATGAAATTGAATGTAGTAAAAACTTACATTATATTATTATTGCAGACAATCAATAATCTTCAATTTCATTAGGCCAATTGCAATAAATAAATTTTTGTAATTATGTATAACTATCAAAAAACACTTGCTCGAATAATATAAGAGAAGGTCAAGGGGGAATTGGCCAGATTAAAAAAAAAATTGTAATGTATAACTCAAATCAAATTAATTGATGTAATACTCAATTCGTTTCTATTAATTTTGGGTATTTATGAAATTAATCCTTCAATAATATTTATTTGGCGAGACTATAATTGTTATGGAGTCCTACAACCGAAATTCGAAAGTACGCACACGAGCGAACTCTAAATAATATACCCACACATTTTTTATTGAGCAAAACAATAAAGAATGAAACGAAGCAAGCAAGCGACAAAAAGATTTGGCAATCTGGTTCGACCTAATGTCTACATTTGGAGGCGTACTAAACCAAGAGAAGATCGTTTCACTAGATATGAGCTCTACAACTCAATGGAAGTTAAAACATACATTTTATGAAATGAATGTAGTGAAAACTTATATTATATTATGATTGCAGACAATCAATAGTCTCCACTTTCATTAGGTCAATTGCAATAAATAAACTTTCGTAATTATGTATAACTATCAAAGAACACTTGCTCGAATAATGTAAGAAAAGGTCAAGGCGGAATTGGCTAGAATTCAAAAAAAAATTGTTATGTCTAACTCAAATCAAATTAATTGATAATACCCAAGTCGTTTCTATTATTTTTGGGTACTTATGAAAGTAATCCTTTAATAATATTTATTTGGTGAGACAATAACTATTACAGACTCGTATAATCAAAACCCAAAAGCACGCACCCACATGTTTCTGATTGAGCAAAAATAATAAAGAACGAAATAAAGCAAACAAGTGACAAAAAGATTTGGTAATCCGGTTCGACCTAATATTTACATCCGGGGATGTACCAAGTCAAGAGGAGATTGTTTCACTAGATATGAGCTCTAACGCTATTTAGAATAGAGATACAACTCAATATAAGCTAAAACATACAATCAATGAAGGATTACAATGCTTATATAGACTATTTCGGATGCCCCCAACATACACTAAGGTTGAAACTCGAACTCCATGTGCCCCTCCCCCGGCCACAGGGGGGGTTTACTGTTATATCTAGTAGTTGTTGGGAGGCCTAGTGGTCGCTGGTCCACTCATTCCAATTTTTCATCTCTTTTTTTCTTCCTTAGACTTGCTTCGTTTTTGAACTGGTCAATTCCTGGGCACCCCCAAGCAACATATCAACTTCCTGAAGATACCATTAGGCTCTATACTTTAACCAATCTCCTACCTAGAGATTAATCTCTTCACTTGATCCATTTTCATCCTGAACACCTGCCACTCGGTTGGAGCAAACCCTCAACAAGACACACACACGTTTCCATTGGAGCAAAATAATAAAGAACAAAATGAAGCAAGCAAGCAGTAACAAGATTTGATAACCTTATATCTATGTACGGGGACATACCAAGCCAGGGTAGAATTGTTTCATGTGAGCACTAACGCTTTTTAGAATGGAGATACAACTCAATGAAGGATATAATATACAATCAATTAAGGTTACAATGCTCATATAGAGTCTCCTACAAGTCCTAGCATAATTAGGTAAAATAGAAGACT
The DNA here is from genome assembly GCA_012979155.1 of Hypericum perforatum. NCBI lineage: Eukaryota > Viridiplantae > Streptophyta > Magnoliopsida > Malpighiales > Hypericaceae > Hypericum > Hypericum perforatum. Next base: position 231,107 of record SOPF01027420.1, read on the forward strand.
ATTTCGGATGCCCCCAATGGGCGCTGATGACCTAGTGAGCGCTGGGGTCAAAACTCGGATTCCTTATACCTCCAACGGATACTAGGGAACCAGCGTTATACCCCAGCAGTTGTTGGCCCCCCAGCCCAATTTTTTTGTCTCTTTTTTATTCCTCAGACTTGCTTCGTTTTCGAACTGGTCATTTCCCGGGCGTCCCTCAACGTCATATCAACTTTCCGAAGGTACTAAGCTCCATACTAACTTCTTTGATAAATACTAAATTGCTTCATCTCATTTAAAAAGATCTAATGGCGAAACAAAAAAATGAGATCCAAAATAAGTGATGAGTATAAAAAAAATGGGATCCAGGATAAGTGCTAAGTATTTTTTTGTTGATAGGAGACTCAAGTGTTCAGACTAAACCAAAAATGATATTTCGCTTGAGGATTGTTATCTAAATCTTTTCCAAAAGATTCCCAAAACAAAACAAAAGAAGATAAACATAACGATAAACTAAGATTACAAATTCTAATCTTGATTAGCATGGACTAACAAAAAGATTAGAAGTATTTCTAATCTGTTCAAAACGCTATCTGCCTACAGAAAACTAGGAATTATCAAAACTAGTGAGGAAAACAGAGGACGGCAATTAGCAACCAGCTAGACAACAACTATGAAGAGGAGGAAAAAAGTTGGGTGAGGTAGGACAGGAGGACACTGCATGTTTTTATCTCACGGCTTTATGTTCTTCTCGGCCTTTCTTCACATGGTTCTTCAATACACCTGCACAAATATCACATGATGAACCTATTTCGAAATTAAACTGTAATTACGGGAAAGAAAAAAGATATGATTACAATAATACAAGCGAGAATTTATATGGAAAACAAGAACATCAGTCTCAGCATCCCACCACTGATAAGGTATGTATGTCAAAAAAATGAAGTCATTCTGGTACAACATGATTTTTTTTTAGTAGATATCTAAATTGCATGCACTTTAAGTAATCAATTTACAATCATTCAGAACGTTCATAAAAAATTTCGAGACTGAATAATTTTCTCAAGAAAAATTGATAGGAAATTATTTATTGGTTCTTTCTCTGACTGACCATTTGCCCTTTTAGGGAGTTATTTAAGAAAGTGTAACTTATGATAAGGGTGCGACGAAAAAGCAAAAACATATTTTTACCAAATAAGGAGAGAATAAATAAATAAACATAATAGTGGTGGAAAGGAAACAGACTCTCGTGAAACACCACTCCCATCCATTGGACATCCACTGTGGCTACCCCAGCAGACATGGCATGACAAGACGTTTTAATTTGACTACTGAAAAAATAAAGTTCAATTTCTGCTTCTAATTGCCCGTTTCCCATCAACTCATAACAGAAATCCATGTACCCACACAAAAAAAAACTTGCAAATTAATTAATCTCAATTACCTGTTTTCTAAAATAATTAATTCAAAATCGAAACTAATAATGAGTAGGGCTTTGAAGAAATGTTATGTAAAAACCAATTAAAACTACAACAGTAAACCCGAAAAAAAAAACTATGTTTTCATAGGATAACGACTAATTTAGGATCAAGCAAGAACGGAGCGATAGGTTTACCATTGGAGCCACAATGAGGAGGGCTTTCAAAGAGTGACAGTGAGAATTGTTTGTGTACGAACCCAATGTCAAACAAGATGAGGCCTGATCTGGGGTCATCAACTCTGATGTCTTTAACTGGGAGCCAAAGGAAGAGCTCTTCTTGGGTTAAGCCCATCACTCCAGTGAGGCTGCCATAAGTAAGGTTTGCCCTAACAACACTTTCAAAGTAAACCCTATTCTCATACTTGGTCATGCATGGGCCATTGAGGAAGACCTCAAGGTGGCCATCAATGGAGAGGGTGTAGGACTTGACCTCCTTAGGGAGGAGGCCAGCTGGTAAACCGTTAGAGATGAGGAGGTCATGTATTGAGGCGTAGGAGGGTGATGAGGGTTGTGTGTGGGAGAGTGGAGGGTAGAGAGATAGGAGGAGAAAGAGGAGAGTCAGTGTTAGGAAAGGGATTTTTCTATCCTTGGGGCTCAAAAAGGTGGTCATGGTTGTTGAATGTTTGTGTGGGGGTGATATGAAAGAAAAGAGGGAAAAAGTGGGAGTGGGAGGGGTTTATGGAGCGATTTTGGGTTTTGTTTTAAGAAAATAAATAGGTGGTGAGGTGAGGATTTTACCAAATTGCCCCTATGCTGTTCATATTTCATTAATATGTGGTATCAATCAAACAATGTCGGGTTTGTGCCCTTTTTGTCATGTACCATATAATGAGCATTGATTAATTAGGATCCAGCAGCTACCAGTGGTGAATGTGAATGGCTATTGGTTAATGATATGATGTGAGAATTATTTGGTGACTTGCTTTGATGTCTGTTTTTGATTGTCTTGTAAGGTCCCATATAGGACCCATTCACCACTTTAAAGCAATGTGTATTGGAAGTAAAATAATTGGAGCTTGTTTGTCATACAGTTGTTTAAGAGCAACTTGCTGCCGGTTGGTATAAACAAGCCAATTAGATTTGTACATACGATTAATCATGGTACCCAATTAAGGTGTATCTTTCTGATTAAAAAAATAATTAAAGATACTGAGTTTAAGCAATGAGAATACAATGATGCTGTTAGAATCTGATAGAGACAGCTTATACGGGTGTTTAAAATTTTAGCCAAATTAAATTTATATTTTGCGGGTGCTTTTGTACTGTTTGGTGTTTTTATGCATTAATATAATTTACTGTTCCAAAAAGATTAGATTAGTCGACTAAGCTTGCTAGCTAATGTCAACTGTTGCACACTTAGATTGCTGGTCAGTCAATTTCTTAACATATAATTATATAAAATAGTTTTGTAGACGGGAGTCCTTAGTTATAAAAAATTAGATTCATTTAAATTTTTAAGTTCAAATTTTAGGAATATATAAAATATTATTAAGAAATTAGTTTCTACAAATTAAAATAAATTTTGATAGTGTTCAAAAATAATACTACTTGATGTGAGATAAATGAAACTTCCTAAAATTAAATATTACATACGATGTGTAAGAGAAGCAATCTTCCAACAAATTCACCGACACAAGAAGTTGATCACTCCCCCATTAGACTAATGATCTAATTAGTTAAAAATAACTGGACTGGTTCCTCCAGGTACAGCACCGGCTACCTCCGATTATATCAAGATTTGGCTGGAAGAAGCTCAGATCAAATTTGTATAGCTAATGCTGTTGTAACGAATGCTCATAAACCAAATTTATCTGAAGATAAGTGTGTTCGGATGAGAATAGAAAGTCCTTTTGTATTTAATATTTGTTATTATGAAGTTTCATGCATTTACCGTTAGGTAATGATACAATGTAGTTAAAGTGTGTTAGAGAGAGTTTTGTTATTATTTAAAATTATTTTGGGGTCAACTTAGACTAATGAAAAAATATTTCAATATGACAATTTGCCACTCAAATAAACAAATTAATTGAAGCCCAATAATCAAGTAGGACAATAGCCGCCCTCTTTTGGGTAATATATGAGATTAAATCATTACGAAAAAAAAAATATAAGATTAAATTATGAGGAGGGCATTGTGGTCAATGGGGGTGGTGGGAGAACAGAGGATGGATAACAACGAGGATGGATAACAACTTTGTTTCACAGACAAAAAGGTAACATAATGTTGGGTATGGAGATTGAGATGTGTGGTATTTTGAGTAGTAGAGTTGAGTAAAGACAATGTGACTTACAGATCAAGATTGATATGTCGTTCGGAGATTCGAAAATTGACCAGTTCAAAGACAAAGCAAGTCAGAGCAAGAAAACAAGAGACGAAAAAGTTGAACCAAGAGGCCAGCGACGACTGGAAAAAATAGGAGGAAAAACCCATGCTCGGAATATGCAGAATGAAATATTTTTATAGACAAGAATGCTCTTGGCCGTCCAATAATCCTAGTTTTGAGTATAGCTCTATAAATACCCATGTAAGCTTCATTGGAGATGTTTTTTGCCCTTAGACATTGAGAAAAGCAAGCAAAGCTTTAAAATATTATGTTTTTCCCTTAAACAAGGGAAGAGTGAGTGAAACTCTAAAAAGTTGTCTTTTGCTTGAGTGAAGAGTATAGTGACAAGAGTGAGTGTCTAGAGTAAGAATGTTCTCCGAGTGACCAAAGGAGGTGTTGATTATACGGATACGAGTACTTGATTAGGATCGGGTTATAGTCGAGGCAAGTGTTGGACACTTTCTCCGTAAGACGAGATTGCCCCATATATTTTACTGCACTATGGGCTACGACAATCGTCCCCAAGATACAACGACTATTTTGGGCAGTTCCAAGATCGTTGCACACGACTCTCGAACCTTTCGGGCGAACTCCTTATATACCCGGAACTTTCGGACTCAAGAGAGGAGGAGAGAAAAATAATTATTGCTAATGTAAACTTATGCAATGAATTGTTGGGATGATTGAAATGGCAAGTGGAGTCTCCTATTTATAGGATACCATTGGACATGTTAAAATGTCCAAAAGACACCAATAAACTCAAACTCCAAAAGCCATGTCAACTTTCTTCTATTTTTATTTAATTATTTTAATTATTTACCAATTGTATCTTTTGGATTTAATTGTGATATATATCATTTAGTTAAAAAACCAAATGACATAAATCACAGGCACCAACATGCCTCTTTAAGTAAAAAGACGCCAATAGGAGGCTTGTGTGAGGCAATCATTATAATGAATGGTTGTAAATCTTAGATATATTAAATCCCTCTTGGCTTGGCTTGGAATGATAGAATGATAAATTATAGAAAATTAAAGATAATCAATCGCTTAGTGATGAGTGATGTATGATGATGTCATCTTATGAGAGGTGATTAGATTTGAGGTTAGTTTTTAGGCGGGAGATTGTTGGAGTATGGAGTTTGAGATGTATTGGATTTTGAGTAGCAGAGTCGAGTAAAAACAATGTGAGGTACAAATGATCAAAGTTGATACGTGTGCTCGAAGTTGCTTGAGAATCGACTAGTTGGAAGACGAAGCCAGTCAGAGTAAGAAAAGAAGAAACATAAAAGTTAAAGTGAAAGACTTGTGACCTTTGACCTCCACCATCTACTAGGGGAGGAGGGGAACAAAAAAAACTAGCCCATAACCCAAGAAACTGCTAGGTACTAGGTACCCACTAGGAGTGCATGGGATAGAATATTTTCATGGAAAAGAATGTCCATAGTTGTCTAACACTAGTTTTGAGTGTGCCTATATAAATACTCATGTAAGCCTCATTAGAGGTATCTTTTGCCATTAGATATTGAGAGAAGCAAGCAAAAATTCAAAGGGTTAGGTCTTTCTCTTAGACAAGAGAGGTGTGAATGAAATTACAAAGGAGTTGTCCTTTGCTTGAGTGAAGATAGAGTGACAAGAGTGAATGGCTAGAGTAAGAAAGTTCCCCGAGTGACTGATGAAAGCTTATGTGAGGCATTCATTGTAACGAGTAGTCGTGGATATAGTAAACCTCTCTTAACTTGGAAGCCTTCAGACATAGATTAGTAACCATTGAACGGAGTTATCAAATAGTTTTGTCAGTTTTACTTTCTTTTGTTGTTTCGAATTTGGTGTGTATTTATTTCCTCCGAGTTTGTGGGTGTTATGTTGTTTAGATCCGCTCATAGGTGCGTGCTTGTAATTGAAGAAGACGAAGATTGTCGATTTCCCAAGTGATCCTTGAAAGCAAGTTTTGTGCAACTAAAATAGAGCTCAAATAGAATTGTAAATCAAAAAATTTTACAATAATCAATTTTTTTATAATAGCGATTTGAAACCTATATTATTTAAAAGGGTTATATTGAAAAACAATATAGAGACAAATAATAAAAATATGAAAAGAAAACATTAACCGATTCTTCAACAACAAAATAATATGAACAAAAATAAAAATTGACAAAGAATTTTTTTAGTCATGTTGAACAAGAATTTGAAGAGTTAACAATCATTGATAACTTCTGAAAAAATATAAATATTTTAATTATTATCAAGAAAGGATGATCATAAATTTCAGTAGGTACCAGTTTTTTGATATTTTTCTCCCGTTTTGAACGTAGAACTTTTTATCTTATTTTTCAAAAATGATAGAAAACATAATAATTATTAATAGTATGAGAAAAATAATAATGGATAATAAGAAAGGAGAGAAAGTCAGGTTTTTTTGGATTTTTTCCAAGAAGATAATTTTTGAATGAATTTGATTTATGAATATGTAAAATGTTAAAAAAAGTTGATTTATGAATATAATCCTCCAATATAGTTATGCTTGAATTTCTTGAAATTAAGAAACAATATAAAAGAAAATAGTTGAATAGTTCTGGGGAATGGCCCCCGTGTTTTATGGCAAGAAAAAGTGTCCAAATTTATATTCAGAGATTTTAATTGAACGGATTAGTTTGAAATTTCGAATCCAAATTTTTGATATAAAAATGCTAAATTGTGGTATAGTATATCAAGTAAAAAATGTTGGGACAAAATCAATCTCAATGGCACCAAAAAATTGAGCAAACAAACAAAGCTACACGGCTACAACGAAATTTACGATGAAAATAACACAAACAAGAAACATAGATTGTTCACTCGGTTCAACGAGAACGTCTACATCTGGAGTCTACCAATCAGGAGGAATTCCACTAAACTCACTAAAATCTTCACTTGATCTTTTACAAGGGAGGAGTTATTCTCTAAAAATCTATATAGATATTTTGTGCAACTATTTGGATAGATATTACATAGAGGAGGAGAGGTGTATATATATATATGTATACAAGGGAGGGGCATAACTATCCAAGAAGAAGTTCCACCTGTGTACCCGAGCAGGAGCTGGGAGGCCAAGAATCGCTGGGTTCGAGAGCTCCTCCTCCCGTGCTTCTCCTTCAGTGGGCATTGGGAAGCCAGTAGCTGCTGAGCCCAAGAGTCAGCTTCTCTAACTTTAATTCTTTAAACAACATGTACCGTCTTTGATGAGTTGTTACGGTAGGTCAATCCCATAATGCACTCATGAGTGTTACAAATATCCCAAGCTTCTTCACTCAAACTCAAGCTCCATACTATTCACTTGATGATTCTTGCACTAGCCACTTAGCAATCTCCCACATGGAGACTCGCCATATCATCGATCATATATGATAAGGCAATCCTCATTTTTTTTGTAACCAGTCATTCAATTGCTCACTTTTCACTCGGATGACTTATCATCCTTCACTTGGATGACTTATCATCCTTCACTCGGATGACTTTCTTGACCAATTGATATTAGCCACATGTCATTTGGTGACCCCAATTGGTAGAACTTTTGATGTTTACCTCTCAAGGCTAGTTGAAGACATCACTAGCTCCAACTTCTCCAAGATCACCTCCTCAGACTTATCACCTCCAAGATCTTCTCCTCCTTGATCCCAAGAGATCATTCTTCTCTTATTAAGGTCACTTGACACTTCACTCACATCAATACATCTTTCACTCTCAGCCTTGTCGCCCACATCATATAGGCCCTTCACCATAATATTTGTCAAGTGGTTAGGCATCTACCATATTACCTTCAACAATTGCTTCCCCAAATCCCTTACAAGCTTTCTCTTTACTCCCACCGACTTTGCTATCCATGGCTTTGCATGTCACCTAATATACTCTACTCGACTATTAGCATAACCCTCTAAAGTCTCTTGCTTTTGAGCTCTCTCTATGCAACCCCAGTTCTCAAATACCTCATGCCTATCCACAGGAGTCTCCCGATCATGCTTAGCCTCCTCGCTCCATGGAGTTGTTCCTAAGTCATATTGGTAGTCTACGACTCCATCTTTTTAACTTTGGTAAGCACTTTTTTGCACATAAGATCATCCTTCTTTGCACTTGCACAATTTTTTGACTCGTCATCACTTATCAACAAGAGATAGTAGTTGGCCGACAAGAATCCTCTCATCAAAATCTAGACACCAAACACCTTTTTGCTCCTACCCGAGTTAAAAGTGTCTAGCTTGACTATATCAATGCTAGATCCCACCTCACCAAACATGCTTACTTGGTCCTTCAACTCATGAAGTTTGTGCTCGCCATCATTTATTAATCTCAAGCATTCCTCAAGATCATTCTCATTAATAAAGATCTTTCATTACACTAAACCAATCAAGGATGTCTCTGGTGTCGGTTCCTTTACTTGGACCTATTCAACCTTCTCATTCTTTTGAGAATTGCTACATCTCGAAAATCTCACATTCTTGTGCTCTCCAAGATCACTAAGACCATGAAGTCTCTTCTTGGCCTTCAAGCTTAGTAGCTTCCTCCTTGAACTAGACACCATCATCCACTTTTCAAGCTTGTGGCCACCATGCCCCTCGTGATTATGTTTCATCACATATAATGTTCCCTCCTTGATTTCTAGATTCACCAACATTGCTTCGTTGGTGATTTTTGATGATCGATGGCCAAAGGCTACACCATAATCTTCTTTATGTAATTACCCATGGATAGCAAGTTCCTCTTCAACCCGAGAATATGCCTAGTACCCTTCAACTATAACTCACATTCATTAAGGATCTTGATCTGAACATCTCCTATACCCACAATTGGCAATTGCTCATTATCCACCAAATGAACCTCACCAAAAATTTTGAGGGCATACTTCTCTATCATCCTTGCATCACTATAATAATGAAATGATGGTCCCGAATCCAACACCCATCTTCTAATGGAATAGTCTTGCTCAATACAAGAGCATCCTCAATCTCATCTGTGGCTGTAATGATTGTCTCATCCTCTCTCTTTGGTAATGTGCACTCATTAATATAATGACCATACCGATCACAATTATAGCATTGAATTATGCTTTTGTCCCTCTTCGAACCACCCTCAAAGTACACTTCAACCGACTCTGGTCGGTCTCCAATTTAATTTTTCAAACAACGTGTATCATCTCGAATGACCTGTTACAACAAGTCGATCACATAACATACTCATGAGTATTACTCAAACTCAGACTTCATACCCAACAAAAAATGTTGACATTCTAAATTTTGATTAGATACTCATAATTTTGGTTAAAATATTATTCATCCTTACTAAATCCTGTGACAATTCCATTACTTATAGCATACCCGATGCCGACATAGTTAGACCATCCACTAAGGGGGTGCCCCCTATTAGGCGAGCCGCCTACCATGCTAATATGCATGGCACCACCACTTGTCAAAGTGGCACCACGACTGACGCAGCCTGTGTTGATTGGTCCAAGTCGATGGAGCCCAATACAGTCACGTTCTTTTTTAAAAAAAATTTAAAAATCAACAAAATTTCTCAAAATTTCTAAAAATTCTTTTTACCATTTCATAACTTTATAGTTGAACATATTTTTTTAACTTTTTTTAATTGTATTAAATTTTTCATACCAATCAATATGGTTTTTCAGGTCAAAAAATTTTGTGTGGTCCAAATCGTTTAAAAGTCTATAAATAGAAACCAAACTCATATCATTTTTTCACACCAAAACTCATACTCCTCTCATCTTTCAATTAGTTATACTCTTTCCAAATTTTTTTATACGGGTCCAAATAATATGGGTTCACAAAGTACGGATACTTTACTCAATGCATCAGATCTCTATCAAAATTCATGACTACTGATATACAAATCCAAAATAGAGAAGCCCATATTGGTTTGAGAAAAGATTTTATTGAACACGTTTGGCAAAAAATTGGTAGTGGTAGTTAATTATGTAATATTTAATTTGCAATTATTTTTAAATATATCCAATTTGCAAAAATAATAAATTTATTTTTGCAAGTTTGAAACTAAATTAAGCATTTTTAAAATTTCTCGAAACCATATTCGAGTTTGATACAATTAGCTGTTTTTTTCAAAAAACAGAGTTGAAAAAAATGACGTGGAGTAATGGGACGACACAGTAGTAGTGGCATGGTAATAGGCTGAAATCTAAGTGCGGAGGCACCTGCTGACGTAAATCAATAGTACGACATTATAGCGATGGTAGCGTAGTGCTTAGTCTTACCTGTTTCCTTCTCTCATCTATTGGATTCGGTAAGAAAGATCCAAAGACAAAGTAGCAGGCTATCGGTTGATATGTTGGCCCACGTCTTCTCTCCTCTATTGGATCTGGTAAGAAAGATCTAGAGACAAAGTAGCAGGTTATCGGTTGATGTGTTGGCCCACGTGGCGTGGGAGGAATTTTCAGGTCCCCAACTTGTGACCTTGAGAGGAATCTTTCTACTGCGAGGGCTACGAAGCCCGTTGTTGTCTGGATAATTTTAGGAGATCAATATATTTCTAGAACTAGAAGGTTCGATTAAGTTTATAATTTTTTTTAAATATTGCAAATTGAAGGACATACATTTTTTTCAAAATCTCAATAATAATAGGCAAAAAAGTAAAAAAATCACATAGACTATTATCTCATGAAAAAAATATATTATTGTAAAAAATTAAAATACACATGTTATATGAAATACGAGATATATTAATATCATATACGAAAATATATCAATATTGTAAGAAGAAAATAATAAAACAAATTACCTAAATTTTATTTAATTTGTACACAATTCATTTTGTCGGAACTACTGACCTTTGCATAGGATTGTCTATATCAGATCTGGTTGTAGTCTCCTTTTTAAGCCCAATATAAAATATGTTTCAGAAATTATAAACTATAAATCTTTGTCTTATCTGACTTTCGAGTGATGTTTAGCCGCTCCTTTCGAGTGATGTTTAGCCGCGATAGATATGTAGCTCGGGGCCTTCTTGCAAGTCTTATCGTACCACTTGCTCTCAATCCGTACTGCCCTTGTTATAAAAGCCTTTTTATTTCAAGTGAGGGCTAGGCTAGCCGCGTTTGGATCCGGTGCTGAGGGAGATTTCCCTCAGTATATACTGAGGGAAATATAGGCCATTGGATCAGAATAGTTTTCTAAATATTCTGATCCAATGGCCTACATTAATAAGGGTATTTTAGACTTTTTGACAAAATTACTGTTCATCCACTAATAAAATTACTGTTCATCCACTAATAAAATCACTGTACACTTTCAAATAAAATTACTGTTCATTTCGTTTGGATCCGAAACAAACCACCGATACAGCCAAGATAACCAGCAATGCAGCCAACGAAACCATTAATACAACCAAACAAACCAGTAATGCAACCAATAAAACCAGTAATACAATTAACTAAACCAGTAATACAACTAAGCAAACCACTAATGCAACCAAGCAAACCAGCAATGCAACCAAATAAACCAGTAATACAACTAAATAAACCAGTAATATAACAAAATAAACCAGCAACATAACTAAGCAAACCAGTAATGAAAAGAAGCAAACCAGCAATACAACCAAATAAACCAGTAATACAACAAAAAAACCAGCAATGCAGCCAACGAAACCATCAATACAACCAAACAAACCAGTAATGTAACTAAGCAAACTAGTAATGCAACCAATAAAACCAGTAATATAACCAACGAAACCAGTAATACAACTAAATAAACCAGTAATATAACAAAATAAACCAGCAATATAACTAAGCAAACCGATAATGAAAAGAAGCAAACCAGCAATAAAACCAAATAAACCAGTAATACAACCAAAAAAACTAGCAATGCAGCCAACGAAACCATCAATACAACCAAATAAACTAGTAATGTAACTAAGCAAACCACTAATGCAACCAATAAAACCAGTAATATAACCAACGAAACCAGTAATACAACTAAATAAACTAGTAATATAACAAAATAAACTAGCAACATAACCAAGCAAACCAGTAATGAAAAGAAGCAAACCAGCAATACAACCAAATAAACCATTAATGCAACCAATAAAACCAGTAATACAACCAATAAAACCAGTAATATAACTAAGCAAACCAGTAATGCAACCAAGCAAACCAGCAATGATCCGAAATAAACCAGCAATGCAGCCAAGAAAACCAACAATGTAGCCAACGTAACCATTAATACAACCAAATAAACCAATAATCGTTGGTTGTATTACTGGTTTATTTGGTTGCATTACTGGTTTGCTTAGTTATATTACTGGTTTGTTTGGTTGTATTAATGGTTTCCTTTGCTGCATTGTTGGTTTTCTTGGCTGCATTGCTGGTTTGTTTCGAATAGTTAGTGGATGAATAGTAGTTGATGAATAGTTAGTGGATGAATAGTAGTTGATGAATAGTTAGTGGATGAATAGTTAGATAAGTGATTTTACAATATTAACCTCCTCAGTATATACTGAGGATTCCCTTCCTCAGCACCGTTCCTTAACGGCTAGCCTATTCCCATTGGCTTTCAAGCCTTTGATTTGAGTATTTAAACAAGGGCCGCTTCTGTCGGTGCTTGAAACAATTTTGTCTTCTCCATATTACTTCGGTAATTTTGAGAATAATATTGCGATGATGCTAGCGAGAAAATCTGAGAATAATATTTAAAAAAGTAATGTAGTTTATTTTGAGACTAGTGCAAATAATTCAAACATTATTGTCCACTGCCGCCGTCGTTGGGCCCGGAAATTTATGTGAAGTGCTCCTTCATGATGCAAATTTTGCAGGCCCAGATCTTTGAAATAACCGAGAAGGATTTGGACCGGATTTGTGTTAACAGTCCAAAGTTTCGCTCATTGTCTTTTTTCTGTACTTTTAGTATCGGTTATCATCAGTTGTATTAAGAATATTGGTCTTGGGGGAATATAAATGAATGCAACCTTTTTACGTATAAGTAATAAACCGGTGACATTGTTCCCATTTTTTTTTGACATCTCAAACACCCAAATCTTAATTCATCTTGTTGCAAGAAAAGTCAAAGCAAACAAAGAATTGTGCAAGAGTAACTTTAAGGAGATACTTTCATACTAAGTAGCAATATTTGACTTTTTATTTTTTTAATAAAACCTAAGAAAAATAAAATGAATGTTGTGGAGCTCACCATAAATTTTGGAAATTATGGAATATTAAATACTTAAGCATTAAAATATTTAATCTGACTTGTGAAAAAATCATATGGAAGATCCGAAGGCAGGGTGTGAAAGTTGCAATTTAAATTGCAACTACCTAGGTCCATAGGTTCAAGTAACATGTCCCAAAAAGTAGCTTAGAAAATGTTTTTAGAAATAAATCAAATTGTCACAGATATGGCTCTAACTTAATCAGTCAAATTTTAATTCTTAAAAATGAACAAAGAATAAATACGAAGAGAAAAGATACTTACCACCCAGTGTTATTGAAAATAAACAATTAAACTCTGAATTTTCAAAACACTCATTTAACGGTCACTTATTCAAAACGCAAAAACAACATACTAAAAAGTCAATTAGACCACCCGCATCGTGGGGGCGTACGCCCCGCCCCGTCCCACCATGCGTTGGATTATTATTGGAAGCGAGATGCCTCACCCCGGGCAACGTGACCCGCTCTGATTGGTCTACATCGCCTAGTCAGCATTTTCTTTTTTTTATTATTTTTTTAAAAAAATCGATAAAATTTTAAAAAAATCAGAAAAAATTAGGAAAAAATATGAAAATTTATTTTACCATTTCTAACTTTTCAATTTGAATAAATTTTTTTATATTTTATAATTTTATAAAATTTTGAATCCAAATAAGTAGATTTTCGGATTAAAAAATTGTAAAAAAAAATATTTGTACAATTTTGCAATATTATGGTTGATATATATATATATAATTTTTTTCATAATTTATAAAATTATTTTAGTATAATAATCTCATTTGTATTGTTTAAATTATGACATTTGGGATAAATAATGTAATTTGATATAAATTATTTATTTTTATGTAATTTGTATGTAATTTAATGTAAATTTGTAGTTTTATGTAATTTGATATAAATTATGTATTTTTATACAATTTATATGTTATTTGATAACCTAACCCTTAAACCCTAAACCCTTTAAAACCTAACCCTTAAACCCTTGATAACCCTAAACCCTTGTTATGTAATTTGATATAAATTTTGTATTTTAATATAAATTATGGAATATATTATAATTCTATGTAAATTATTAACTCTAAAATCCTAACCCTTACCCTAACCTTAACCCTTACCCTAACCCTAACCCTAAACCCTAACTCATGCACTTATATATTTAAACACCATATTATATTTAATTGAAAAACATATGTAATATATTTGGAATTTTATAAAATTTTTATTTCGTAAATTTTGCACTTCGAAATTAAATTTAGCATTTTCAAATAAACACGAAAAAATACTCGAGTTTGATACAGTTAGCTAAATTTTAAAAAAACTGAGCTGATAAAAAAGCTGAAGTGGCGCCCAGGGCATGACACTGTAGCGAGGACACCATTGTGAGCTGAAAATTGAGAGTAGGGGTGCGGCTAACGTGGCACCCACGGCGTGCATTGTAGCAGGTGCGTGAATGCGGGTGGTCTTATACCCACTCCTTCCGCACACACCCTCCCTCCTTCCTTGAGGCTTTGTCCTTTCCCCCAATACTGGTCTCGTTCTTTCTCCTTAATGCTTCCTTGATGGACTGGAAACAGGGGAAGGGAAAAGGGTGTAAATGACTTTTTCATATTTTTTTTCTGTGTTTTGAATAAATGAAGCATGGTTAAGTGGATGTTTGGAAAATTCACGGGTTGGTAAATTTTATTTGAAAGATAAATATTTACACCAAGTTACATCTGTCATGGATCTTTGTTAAATTATGTATTTACTGTGTGTGGAACTAAACCAAATAGTGATTGTCTTTATCCAAATATGAATTGAGTAGTTATTTGGATATCATCTCGTTTCAAGATGCAATAAATTTAGTGTCTAACTCTTTCGCTCCCACTCTTCACTATTAGGTATTTAGGTACATAACCCTTTCGAAAAATTCTCTATAAAAAAAAGGAAAGATTAGCATTGGTATTCAGTTCATGCCAATCGAAGTCCATCTAATCTAATTTGTTTAGTATGTAAATTTAAAACCTCCAAAAGTAAGGTCAGGACTGGGGAGGTTTTTTTTTCTCTAGCCAGGTGCCAACACTTGCATGGTTAGGAATGAATTTAGGAAAGATTTCTACATCCATCGTTTCTGAATCTGTTTTGATAATTGTGCCTGGAGACTCATTATGTATCAATATTTTATTATATTGAATGATTTCCACTATGCGATTAAAAAAAATTTCAATTGTATGAATATTTTTAACAAGTGACAAAATTTTGTCAACAATTATTTAACATTGGTGTATTCACAACTTAATAAAAATTTTCTTGGAGTTATTTAAATAATTTAATGTATTTAATGCTTATTTACAAAACTTTTTCAACTGTTTTTTTTATCGATAATTAAATTTAGAGAGTAGTCGAATGTAAAGGAGGATCATTTATATTCTCAGGTCCACTTCATCTGTTGATGACGATGTTTTGGGCCCAAATCTGGACTAGGTAGGGGTTAAATCGGCCCGACAAAGAAACAGGGGCAAGATCAGCGTCACGTGCGGGTGGGACTGGTCCGTGGTCAATAGTCAACGCTCCTAGGAGCCACACGTAAGGGTGAGCATTTCGTATAATCCAAATCCGAATTTCTTATTACCCGAAATATCCGAAATTACATTTTTTCTATCTGAATCCGAATCCGAAAAGTGCATTATCCGAAATTTAAAATCCAAAATAATTTCGGATATGGATTCGGATAATCCGAAATATCCGAATTTCAAGATTATGTTAATGTTCATGAAAGTTAAATAATTTCAAACAAAATATATCTAAGTGTTAACATAAAATTAGGTGATTGAACTTTAATTTTTATGTTATTTAAGGTCCAAAGTATGCCAATTCATATCCCAATTTATTATATATGTTACATATGTATTGAAATAAGTCCAACAAATTCGAATATATACTATATGTCTCAAAAAATTCAGATTTTTGGATAATCCAAATTACAAAATTTCTTATCCGAATCTGAATCTGAATCTGAAATAAAAATATTGGATAAGCCAAATCCGAATCCGAACATAAATTATCCGAATCTGAATCCAAAAAATTCAGATATCAGATATCGGATTCGGATTTTTTTGCTCACCACTAGACACACGTGTTCATAACTAGTCCAAATGCAATGGACGTGGATGAGACTATTCATTTTTTTCCTTTTGTATTGGTGCTGAGAAATAGTATTTGGTGTAACAAAATTCTTTAAAATTCGTTTTATTATCAAGTAGTTTTGTAATTTGATATCACATTTTAATTTTCTGACTAGATCGCAAAAATTTATTCAAGTTAACTAAGTAGCACTTTATAGATTCTACCAAATAAAAGTAGCACTTTATAGCTTCTTTCATTTGGCGAGCCATTTTTGGTCATTTATTTTCACCGGCAAGATCCTCCATTGGTGATCGACGTTTACTCCGACCATCATCCTCGACAGGAAAAATATATAATTCTAAACTTTTTTATTACAAAAATTATACGCGCTACACTAAAAAATTTGGCACATATTTCTTATTTTGAAAGAAAATAATAATAATAATAATAATAATAATAATAATAATAATAATAATAA